>JAHWFP010236919.1:0-17526 GCA_023313725.1 Lithobius niger
GTTACGTTCGAATTTCAAATCTGTGCCCATAACTAATGTAAAAGGTGAAAGGGCGTTTTCGAAACTAAAACGAATTAAAAAATAAGTGAGCCAACCATGATGCATTATCCGTCATGCCAGCTGAATTGGACATTGTTCGAAGCATGGATTTCAGCGATACAACCGACTACTTTGCATGGATGTAGTCTAAAAAAGAGAAACCGTGGCATTCAGATGAACGTATTTGTTTCTGCACAGCAAGTGAAAATAAATACACACCCTTTTTTTATTTTTATTTTGCGTTCAGAATTTTTATATTTTTGTACAGGGGGGGGGGGGGAGGCGGGCCTCAGTTTCCCAAACTGCAACTACACCAACGTGACGTAAATCCGGCTCTGAATACACCTAAAAAGTGTGAATAAATTTAAAGTAGTCAACCTCACGTACCCAGCGCAATACGATTACGCCTACTCCCCTGCCCCCCACCTCCAAATTAACTGTTGAATTTACTGAAAATGTGGTGTTCGAAGATTTTAATAATGTAAAACCTGATGAACAAGAATAAAGGGGACGGAAAACTGTAAAACAACGAAATTTTCAGTTTGTTTTTTGTAACAAAACCAATATCAGCGTCTGATGAAAACTTATCTGGTCAGTGATTGCATCGTCGCACACCAGATTCTGGCTCATTTGCCGTATAGCAGTACTAGCAAAAGTTACGAGACAATTTTTTTTAATATAATGTGCAATATAGTAGATATTCTTCAGTACACTACGCATTCAGATATTTTAGTAGTGTCCTGTTGGCAGTGCCGGAGCAAGGTGTTTGAGCGCCTGGGGCCGGTAGCTTATTGAGCACGCTGCTTTATCACTATTATACAGCAGATTGCTTCCCAAATCTACCCAAAAATGAACCCATCACGGTACCACAGATATAATGTCAACACACTGAAAACACACGAATCTGACACGTAGGTTGGCAAGAGAGAAAAATATTTGTCTATTGAAGGATTACAATTGCATTTAGTTTATGACAGAGGTGCCCTCTGATCGGCAAGAAAACTAACAAGAACATGAATTTTGCAAGAGATATTTAATTTTCGGCCCGGAATTTGGACCTCTTCGAAATGAAAATATGAAAATAGTAAATAAAAGTGGGAGCTGCCATATTGGATTATTTTCCAACATGGCGGCTGTGTGAAGTCCACAATTTGTACCAGCTCCAACTTTTTTGAGTGTTTTAACATTTTTATTGTGAACAAGTTCCAAATACCGGGCCGAAAATTAAGTATTTGTTGCCAAATTCATGCTCTTGTGAGTTTTTTGGCCAGTCAGAGAGCACTTAATAAACTACTGCTGCAACTCACAAATTAATTTTTCAAGACCAATTTGCCAAAAAAGCATTTATTAAAGTTCAACAACTTCTTCAATTTTGTTTTTGGAGAGATATGCAGCATTTTCGGCGCCCTTTCCCCATTCGGCGCCTGGGGCGGCCGCCCCCTTCGCCCCCCTCTTGCTCCAGCACTGCCTGTTGGTATGTCTGCCGTTTCAACTTCATACGTCAATTGCAGATTTTTTTTTATTCTACTATACGACACATCGAATGCAGTGAAGTACATCCTTGTTTTGTTTTTGGATATCGCCTCATTCATTTAGGAAACTAGCAACATATGCTCCGTAAATAACAAATACATAACTACTAATCTACATTACCCTTCACATTGCATACCGCTCGCCCTTTTTCATTGCTGCCTTGCATAGAATGTACATTCTCCCCGTTTTTATTGCTGCCGTGAAGATAATGAACATACTCGCCCTATCTTTTTAATTTTCTGCGTTTTGGTTGCCTGTAAGAATGACTGCTAATCCCAATCCGCAGTGAAATATTAGTCTCTACTCTAAGGTTTGACCTAGGTCTCCCATGCTAAGGTCAAAATTCCGATGCTTAATTTCTCCACTGTCTTTCAATATTTTCAATCAAATTTGGCATATAAACTTTGTTGGACTTAGTTAATAAGTGTACCAACATTTATTAATGACCGATGTGTCATATAGTAGATCTGGACTTGAGCTGAATCGTGCTTTTCATTTTCGGTTTGTAGGACTCGTGCTTTGGACGCGTTCATTCAATGGTCCCTACAGCTAAACCATTTGTCCCAGAAAGCTGGTGCTTAGCTCATTTGAAAGAGCTTCCGCAGATATGTCCTTTATCTTAACCAAACACAATAAATCGTAAACAAAAAACCGGCAAATTTCAGCCATTGGATGTACGTGATATCAAAAATGAGCCAAGTTTCCACTCGTCAGACATCTTTAACTGGGCACATTCCTAAGTTTTTTTTTAATACTTCAGTGGTTCGGCCATGTCGCATTTTTTCAGAATAAATATATACAATTGATATCATCGAAACAATGTTAAAGATTTTTGTTACAATATGTGTTCTATTTGAATTACGTATAATCAATTTAAAATAATCAATTATAATCAATTTTTTCCGGTTCCGGTTCAGTCGGATGCAGGCTGACAGCGGTTACTCCGCTCGTTTCTGTTTTTCTTTTGGTTTCTGGTTTGTTGCCTTTTCTGACTTTTGTCTGTGTTTTTATTCAGAACAGTCGTATCTCGTACGTTTTGTGTCATTTCCTGAAAGCCACGCCACGTGGAAGTTGAAAAATTATGCTTGACATTGTCCTACAGCGAACCATGGTCATGTACGGCCATTGCGCAACATGCAGTACTGACAACTAATAGACTTGGAATTTCACATCCGTTCTGATAGCCAGTCTGTTAGCTCAGCGGCGTGCATACGTTTTGTTTTGTGGTCGTCTAGGAAGAAACGAATTATCTGTTCGCCAGTGTTTCTCCTGTTTCAAATAAAAAATGACCGCGTGTAATGCGACAGTGGTATGACCTCGCTCCTATAAACTATTTTGATATGGTCTGTCTCTGATGTCATCCACATGATTGAAGTGTCGAATCGAGTCTGTAAGTATTACATCGTTATAATAGACTGGAAGAATTGGTTGGAAGAATTGTACAATTTAAAATCTGAGAAGAGCACTCCGTATTCGATGGCCCTACCGACCCGTCGTTTTACGGACTTTTGTAACTTTCCATGGTACGGGATCCCTTGTGACGTGTTATTGCTGAAATTGTAAGGGTTTACAAATTAATGTTACCTGGTGACCACGTTGTACTGTTCAGGCGTGTATCGGATAGAATGGAGCTTGAGGCACCGCTGTTGCAATCATCTGGGGAGAGGCTCTTCAAGTGTAAGGTATACTAGTGTTGTTGCAAGGAACTGCATAAGCACGTTTCTGTGATTGAAGCTGTGCGGTGGCCAACGTTTGAATTGTGTGAATCAGCATTAGCACGATCTTTAAGCATGTTACCGTATTGTTGTTTTCTCCCGGGAACTGTTGCATAATCACGCCTGGACTATCCGATTGCTTGATTTGTAAAAAAAAAAAGTTGGTGCCAAAGAGGTCGATTCTATCCAATGTAGTATTTGCTCCAGATGGTACTACCCTAAGGGGTGTCTTAAATATGACGACACAACATTCATTGCACTCACTAAAAATGAGGCAGTTCAATGGTTCTGTAAGGCGTGCATTGTTAATTTTGGTCAAATTCATAGCGATATCATTAAAATGCGTGAACAAGTATCCAAAATCGAAAAAAAGTAATGAACTGTAAAGCGACCTCAAACAACTTATTGAAACACAGGCCATCAGAATTGATAAACTTACTGCTAGAGTTGATAATCAAGACTGTGTAATTCAAGAGTTAACTGATAAAGTCGACACTTTGGCTCACCATGAGACCGGCAGCTATGATCAAGAGTCCCTAATTGCTTAAATGTCTTCAGGTCAACTTAACCAACGAAATGTTGTTGTTTTTGGCCTCCAGGAAAATGAAATGGAAAGTCAAATTACCGATATACTTGGTGCTATTGAATGCAGTAATCTGAATTACACCATTGCCACAATCGGAAAAAAGACTACTGCTAAACCTGGCCTAATTCGTTTGCGCTTTAAGGATAGCGATGATGCAGTAAAAGTACTTAAAAATGCCAAAAGCTTGAGCAAACATCCAGAGTACAAAATTAAAATATTTTTGCATCGTGAAACTGCTTATGAACAGCGCCAAGCATATAATACCCTTAAAGAGGAAGCTAAATCCAGAAATGCACAGGGTGATAGTGTCTGTGTTGTTAAGGGTAAAATTGTTCGTGTAGACAAACGACGTCAACTGAAAGAATACACCTTCCTTCTTTTAGTTATTTCTGATTAATGCCCGTTCCCTCAAGAACAAAATTGTTGAATTGAAGTGGTTATTGGCCACTGAGAAACCTGACATCTTGTGTATTACTGAAACTTGGCTCACTGACAAATTACCTAACACTTCCTTTCTCATCCCTGATTATACTGTCGTAGTGATCGCCTTCCTCCCCAAATTGGTGGTGGCATTATCATACTGGCAAAAATAACACTCCCTTCTATGGAGACTTCACATGTGCATCCTTGCGAGTCTGCCGGCTCGTTAAGTGTTTGCTCACAAACCACTGGGTGAATTTTTTATTGCTTTACTGCCACCCTGCTTCCCAAGTACACGACGATGACCTGTTTGATCATATTTTGTCTTGCCATCTTAAAACATCCAACCCTGTTGTTATTGGTGATTTCAACCTACCCACCGTGAATTGGCACACTAGGATGGCCACACACGCTGGTGATATCAGAATGGTAAAGATTATTGACAAATTTGACCTTTTTCAGGTTGTTGATTTCCTAACCAGGGGGCCTAACTTACTTGATATTGTCCTGGTTAAAGATAAGTCTATTATTGATAGCTGCTTTTCACTTGGTAAATTTGGTGAAAGTGACCACGATATGGTCCAATGTTCCTTGGTCTTTATGTGTGATCAACATGTTAATCATAACTTGGGTAAAATTGTTAAACACGACCTTGCTAGGATTGACTTTCAAGAACTTTGTAATAACTTTGACTCACTAAATTGGGAGAACCGTGTGACACTGCTTGGCAGTTTTTTTTTACGAATGTTTACACAGACAGTTCGTTAATTGTAAGACCGAAGTAACCATTCGTTCGCATAAATTGCCCTGGATGAGTGTTCAATTAGCACAACTTAGAGATGAAAAGCATTTTTTACTGGAAAAAATGAAATGATACCCTGGATAAAGAAGCTCACGACAATTACGTTCTACTTTAAACAGGTGACTAGGGATTGGAAAAAACAAAAAGCTGCGTACGAAGTTAAACTTGCTGAGTCTATTAATGATGACTCCAAACCTTTTTTTCGTTATGCACGCCAATCAACTACTCGCTTAGGTATTCCCTTACTCACTGATGAAACAGGTAACATCGTGGAAGACCCTCTGCATAATGCTAACACTTTTTGCAATACATTTTCTAAGGTATTTACCAAGAGTTATTCTGATGTGGTTGAGTTCTTGGGGCCATCTTCCCCTCCTGTTTGTATTCCTCCCTTAATAGTTACTCAGGAAATTGTTGATCAAATGTTTGACTACTTAAAGCCTCATATTGGGGGGAGGGGGGGGGGGGGGCTGACCTCCTAACTAGTGACTTTCTTCTTACGCTTAAATTTACTATTGCACCTATCTTGGTGATTTTATTCAACTTGAATATAGTGCATGGTTTTGTTCCCCCTAGTTGGAAAAAGGCCCATATCACCCCCATTTACAAAAAAGGTGACCGTAAGCAGCCTGTTAATTATAGGGCAATTAGTCTCACCTCCATTTTATCCAAAATGTTTGAGAGAATTGTTAACCAACACATTTATACCTTTCTTGAAACTTACTCACTTCTTGATTGTAAACAGCATGGGTTTAGAAAAGGCCTCTCGACGGTTACTAATTTGATCAAGTTCTATCATGACACCTTTTTTGCAATTGATAATGGTACTTCCGTTGACCATTTTCTATGATTTGGAAAAGGTCTTCGATAAGGTAGATCATAAGTTCTTGAGTCGTAAACTTGAAACGGTTGGAATTGTCAGTCCTATTAAGTTTTGGATGTTGGAATGGTTAGCTGGTAGGACTATGGTAGTCATCTCTTACTGGTGCCCCATGAGTAGTGCGCTCCCTCAGGACTTCGTTCTTTCTTCTTTGCTTTTCTCTGTTTATATTGAAGGGTTTTGCTATAATGATGTTATTAAAAGCAGCAAATTTGCAGACGATACCAAGACGGATGCCATACTTCATAAACAGGAGTTAATTTCCCACTTACAGAGTTCCAGTTCTCTAGAGATGTCCCATCCAATTGTGGTGGAAATTGGTTGGAAAACCTACTCTGCGATGCAGGGGAAAGCTTTGGTTTCATTCCAGTGGATGCCGAGTCATGAGGGGGTCTTTGGTAACGAGATGGCAGATGGTCTGGCAAGGGAAGACGGTCTGGCACCACTGGGATTAACTGGATGTGAAATCCAGTGAGTCTGAGGAACTTTCATCCCATTGTCTCGTCCTGTTGTCAAAGTTTGTGGCAGTCCTGATGGGAGTTAGCCATTTCTTGTTTGACCTGCACCCCACTGTCTCGATGCCGGCCATTCTGGAGGGGCTGCCCAGGAGGGATGCAGGTCTCCGCTCTAGATTGCGCACCGACCATGTGCAGCTGCATGCTCACCAGCACCGGTTGGGTTTGGAGCACCGCACTAGTGTGTGCCTGTGGCCTGGCAGAGCAGTCGGTCCACCACTTTTTGATTTCCAGCCCCTTGTGGCAAGGCCGGTGGATGTGGTGCGGCTGGTACGGCTACAGCCGTGTCACTTTTCGCCCTTAGGAAACCCTCATATTGCACATTGCAACCCCATTATCTTGCTATTCTGCTCACGAATTACAATAAATATTCGCACACCTCTTTTTTTTTTTTAAATAAGGTGTGAAATACATTTCCACACTTAAAATGAAAATATTGTTATGACAATCAGTTGCAAAAAATAAACTAATTCCGAACACTTCTGGTTTCGGCAAAATGAAAACTCGAATCACCATTTCCAAGCGATCTCTTCCACTTGTCATTCAAAATCAGTGTTGCCACATCCACAGATACGTCTGTATTATCGAATTTCCACGACGAAATGGTTTTTTAATCAAATTTATGATTACCAAAAAATTGTTTTTTTTTATTTTTCTCCATGTTAATTTAACGGTGGCCGCACAGGAAGGATAGGAAGCAAACTTAAAGCACTCAGCAATACGCGGAAGTGGTTCTGTCATGCAGCGGTAAAGCTCTCCCAAGAAGCAAAACACGCATTGTTCTGTGTATAAAGATCAGTGGTACGTCTCCGTCTCCAGACGGTCTCTGTTCCTACATTAAATGTTTTTATGCCCAATATTTTTTCGTAGCCGTACCACTTCATTTCAGTTTCAACCAGCCCTACCTTGTGGGCGGGTCAGTGCCGGCTTCCATTGAAAGGAGAAAATGTTCCACTGGGGGAGATTTCGGATGTGCCCCCCTATAAAGCGATTGGCGGGCACTCCCTATGTACACTGTTGGACTTTTGCAGGGCGACGGGCCGTTTTTAGTAACTTGGTACCTGTCCGGAGCTTAGTGGGCGTGGGGTCGGGCATGGTAATCTTCTGGACGGGGTCTTCTGTACACTGTCTCCTTGTCGAGCCAGTTTCGTAACCTGGTGGCCTGTTCCATAATTGTCTCTTGGGATACTTTGTTTAGGTTAAGTTAAGGGTTAAGTAAATTTAATTTAGCCACAGAGCATACGACGTTTACGTCTTTATCGACTCTTAACAATAAACAAACAAACCTACTTAATATTTCCTCACAGAAATGTAATTTTCGTTGGTTGATGCTGCATGTGTCTCGTGCACCTAATTGTTGATCCTCAAAAGTTTTCCGATGTTCGTCGACCGATAATGCGGTTGTATGTTTCTCGTGCTCAAAATGGTTAAGCAACAGTAGCATCGTAGTTGTTAAATTATTGTTCGATCACAGTGGTATTTTTTTTACGTGGGCGTTTCAGTTTGGTCTAGTTATATACTAGCAGTCGTACCCGCCCGGGAGTTTTGTTTCGCCCATGGTTGTTGCTTCTCAGTTTTCAGTCGGAGTTGCCTGAACGTTGATTGCGACGGGCAATTTTTCGTCCTGTAATACTTCCCTTTTCCTCCCATCCCTCTCCCCCTTTCCTCCCTTCATCTTCCATCCCTCTTCCTTCCATCCCCATTCTTCCCGTCGCTTTCGCTTCCTCTCCCTCCTCTCTCCCCTCCCCTTTCCTCTCCATCCCCTCTACCTTCTTTTTTCTATCCCTTTTTTCCCTTCCTCCCCTTTGCTATAGCCTACGTAGTTAAATTTGGATGGGTAGTTGAATTAAATACTGCCCTTCTTCTGCTGCAAGATTTTTTCTGAAGATTATTCGTAACACGTTTATATTCAATTTCATTTACGATTTAGAAGTTGCATTCCCAAAAAAAGTTTTTGGACGCCATTATCTGCCGCTGTCGTGGACTTTCACAAACTTGAATATAACCTTTCTTGAAGAAAATCCAGTTTGGAACGTTGTTTGTAAAAGGGATATGTTCTATCTAATGACCGATCCAATTACCACTTCTGAACGCCATTATCTGCCACTGTACATACCTGAATATGACTTTTCTTCAAAACAAAACTTTAATTCGTTGCAGGTTTGTGTTCAATCTTACGAACAGTTTAGAAGTTTCTTGCTGGACGCCATTTTGTATTTTTATCAACTGGTATAAAACCATGCATTGATTATGTCGTTCGACATAAGATCAAAGGATACTCCTTTTTTTTTCAATTCCCGAAGTGTTACACACTATAAATTTCACTTCACTTCAAACTCATGAGAGGGCATTCTCCAAGGCGATCTGTGGATTTAATTTATGTAAGGAATGCTTCCTGGTATGGGGAAACTAAAGACACACATTTCATCGGGTGGGGGGTGGGGTGTAATGAGGAAAATGAGGTGCTGCACAATAGTCCGGCAGACGGCACGAGAACCCAAAAGAATAGTCAGCGCAATTGCTCATGGCTGATTGTGTACATGTGTGGCGTGCGTAACCCAATTCTGAATGATCCCACCTTGGCACCCTTGGGGAATTCAAGATGGCGTCCAAAAATGGCGAAAAAAACGATTTCTTTCTTCTAGCGTCTAAACCGTTCTTCCGATTGAAAATTAACTGGTTACCAATTACGTTTACAATAAAATTTCTTTCAAAAAATGTTCTGTTAAATTTTTGGTAAAATTATTCCTTCTTGCCAAAATTCCTCATTTAAGTTATTTTAGGCAGTTTACGCATGTTATACAATTACAACAGCACATAATGTGTATTACAATTCCTGACTTTAAACAGCTGCAGTACCCGTTCTAATCAGTGAATTCCAAGGCCATCTGTCGGCCTTTCTAATTACCCTTGTTGGAAAATATACACCTTCATCTTTCATCTAAGTCTAATCACGTCTATTTATCCGAATTATAATGGGTGCTGCAGCTGTTTAAAATCAGGAATCGTAATACACCGTCATTATGCGCTAGTTTATGTACTACAATATGCTTAAATGGCCTAAAATAACTTAAATAACTAATTTCGGCAAGAAGGATTAATTTTATCAAAAATATGAATAGAACCTTTCTTGAAGGAAATTTTATTCTAAACATATTTGGTAACCGGTTAACTTTCAATCGGATGAATGATTTAGACACTAGAAACAAAAAACCGTTATTTTGAATTTTCGGAATAGTTAATTTCGTTATTTCGTGAGACCGATTTCAAATACATCTGCCCAACAAATGACTGAATGAATGCTAAAGCTTATTACCGGGTGTTACGTATTCCAGTAAGTAAACAGTTCAAATTACCTGCGAACAAATTGTACTTGCGTTATGAATAAATCTTATTTCATTGTTGTAAAACTTAAGTTTTATTTTAGAATTTCACTTTAATATATGTTTGCATTTTATCACACAATAGTTTACTGTTTACTTGTAAGACTGCTAGACTTTTTTTTCAATGGAAAACCGTTTCCTGAGCCACAGAGACACAAAAAGCAAGTTTCTAGCTCATATAATGCAGAAGAAATGAGATTTTACATTTCGGCGGCCATTTTCTTGATTGTGGCAAACAAGGTAGCATCATTATGTTTTGGAGTAGGGACATATTGTAGAACATTTCTGCGCAAAAACGTTTTGTGCTGGCAGTTTTTTTTAGGTTAGGCCAAAAATCAGTATTTGGCGACTGGACTACAACAGAATAATAGTTTCATGACGACACGCAGGGACGTGCACACAGGGGCGCAAGCACTCAATGGTAAAGTGCCCTTTTTTTATAGAAAAAAAAATAGTTGAAATTTGCTGGAGCGGTGGTGTAAAAGGGTCAAAGAAGGGTCAAAAACGGCTACGAAAGAGATGCAGAGGGGCAAAAAAAGGTAAAAACACACCAAAAAAAAAAAATAAAAAAGATCCCCGAAAAAAAAAATTCTCCCTGCCCTCTTTGGAACCTGTGCACGTCCCTGACGACACCGATATTTTATCTGCTACTGGAATCGTGGGGGTGAGAAGGGGAAGTTATTTCATACCCCTCCCCTAAAAAATGGCACTGAGAAACCGCATCTTACATTATTACCCCACCTCATTCCTCCCACTCCTCTCTGGGCACCCACCAACTTATTTCCCAGCTTTTCCAATGGTGACGTTTGATACTGGAATTCACTATTTAAAAAAAAAAAGTCAACAATGCAACAATGAATGCCAACAATGCATGTCAACAATGGATGTCAAGAATGCATGCCCTAAAATTTTGATTGTTATTGGTTGTTGCCGGCTCGCTCTTTTTCATTGTCACCTACTATGCGAAGAATGAACATGCTTTCTCTTTTCCATTGCTACCGTGGATAGAATGTAAATACGCCCTCTTTAATTGCTCCTGTAAAAAGAATGGATATGTTTGCCCTATCGCTCTAATTTGCTACGTTTTGATGGGTTGTCTGACACAATGACCGCCCTACACAACCTCGCATATGCTCCGGCCTTAGAGAAACATATATATTTGAATTTTTGTGTATTGAAATATGGGTCATTTTCCTGTTTATCCTGAATTTGCGATTTTCGGCATCGAAGCCATTTTCCTCAATGCTAATATAAAAATAAACATATAACCTTACATAACAGTACAGTTTGCTACAGTAGTGCACCCCCCCCCCCCCACCCCCTAACCCGCCCGCCAGGGCTGTGACCCAGTGTAATTTCATTCATTCATGCACGTTCTCACTCCATACATTCCGGGCCTTCATTAGTGGTGTTCAAAATCAAAAATGACAGTTACGGTGTGCAATTTATTAATTTGCCGTTTATATCCTGGGTTAGCCAGTTATAGCCTCTGGTTTTGCGGTTTTTTCGTGTATATTATTATCCTTATTATTATTATTATCCACACTTTATTCTTTCACTTTCATTACAAAAATAAATAAACAAAAGTAGGTGAAGTCTACCGTAGACCATCTGTTGCGTACAGATATAAAAAAAAAATAAGAAAAAGAAACAGGGTCACCTACATTTTGTAAAAAAAAAACGGATGGCATCAGTGATGAAATCAACGGGACGTAGACATGCGTAGACTCCCAATGCAAAACAAAATTTACTTTCACGTTACAGAACGCAATTTTAGCAGTAGAAAAAAATAAATAAATAAAAGAAAGGCAATCGTTCGCGACGAGAACGTGATAAACTATTTACCTGATTGATATCCCAGATGACAACTTTATCAGCTCCCCTCCTCGTGAATTCCAAGGCCATCTGTCGGCCGAGTCCATGGCCCCCGCCCGTGATCAACACAACTTCGCCGACGAGGGATTTTTTTGCAGGTTTGATTATCACACGAAAGATGGCTTGCAGAGTTAGGCAAATGGACCACAGCATTAGACACACCACGTCGATTACGAACAGGGAGACATTGTAAAATACGAGAATCATGGCTGCTGCTGGACGTTTCACCGGTGCGAACGAAATCTAGCGAAACTATTGTTAACGTTCAGCGGCCTGCACTCCGATCAAGCGCGACCAACATTGATATGAGGCATGCAAGGCCACAGGATGTTGATGGCACCTGGTGGTACAGTGGCCCGTTACGTCACATGACTGCATTCACAGCTTTTATCGGCACCTCCGTTCCTTTGTAATGATGACAGTTAAGGTGTGTTTATACAGATAATGTTATCAAAATGATGATGTTTAGTTATCAAGAGAAGGTGTCTGACCGCACGGTAACTTAGGAAATAAAATGTAGCGTGTGGAATTAGCCAAATAGCGAAAATGATGCATTTTTATGCATTTGCGTCAATGAAATGAAATCAAATGAAAAGGGCTTTATTTTCAGTTTTCAAATGAAGAAAGGACAAAAAAAGAAGACATGAAGTCCTTTTAAACCCGGAAAAAAAAATACAAAAATACACAAACATAAAATATGAAATAAAAACTGTACAACACTATAAAAAATAACGAGTAAAATGTTACAGTTTAAAAAAAAAATAAATAAAATAAATAAAAATAAAATAAAAACACAGGAAATGCTAAAAATAAACCAAGAAATGAAATAGAGAAGAAGGAAAGACTTTGTTAGTACAAAAGATAAGAAGTATTCATCACTTCTGTAAAAACATTCATACGAAATAAAGATACGCTAGTGGCAGTTCTACTATTTTTTGAGATCGAATTCCGGATTCGTTATTTTGACCCACTAACGACAAGTTATTTATTTCAGTCCATCGGAGTGTGCATGCAATTCTGCAGCTGCCCTGTGTCTACCGTGAGTAGGTTAGAATGGTAACTCTGGTAGTCTAACCTGAGGTTTGTGTAGGCTCTCCTGAGGGCATTGGCCTAAAGCTACGTGTGCCCCAAGGTGTTGCTATGGTTTGTAAATGTTAATTACTATTAACTGATGTTCATATAATTGATGTTCATATAATTGTGTACGTAGAGTAATATCTAAAATTATTAAAAAGGTATGGTGTGCGAGCGTGTGTACCGCTACTCCTCTTGAACTAAGGCACCTACAAAGATGGCAGTAGGACCAAAGGCGCAACCGTTAGGCCTATTTTTGTCGCTGTTAACTTGATTTTATGACCCTCAAATACACGGAAAAGCCTGCAAAAATAACGTCAGTTATTTTGACCCTCATGACTTTTCTTCATGACGTCGTGGTTTGTTCATGCAAAGTTTATTATGTCTGAACAAACTTTTACTGATAAAACTCTGACGTCATAAGCAGTCATGAAATGCAGGCGTGCTTTGGAATATGATGGATAAATTATCGATAGAATTAGGAGTGGGAATCTCGATAATCTGGCGACACACACGCACAAACAAACAAACAAATATTACGATCTTAGTTATATAGATTCGAACTGTGTTTTCAACAAAGAGGCACAGTACTGATGACGTCATGTTTTTTTCTCCAGTCACACTATTTTCTTGCAAACGGGATCTAGGCCTCTATGTCTCTTAACCCTGTATCTAACTAAATCTAATGAAAGCTTGGGCGACTGCTAACGGATATCACAGTATTTTCATGCAAACGGGAAATCGCAAAAATGCTTTATTAAACCGGCCATAAAAGGGGGGCTGTCCTAGTAATAGTCATAAAACACTTTTATGACTATTACTAGGACAGCCCCCCCCCCCACCTTTTACTGGGACATCTCCCCTTTTACTGGGACAGCCCCCCTGAGAACATCAGTACGAAGTAACAGAAAAACGACATAATTATGGATCTTAAAATCAGTTGGAAATCAAAAGAATTTAACGGCCAGGCTAACAATGGTATTCCTGTTTTCGCTTTGTTTCCGGGCCAGCCATTGTTGACACGTCTTATGAACGGTGAGATTGCAGTTCAATGTGTGAATGCAGAAATAAACTTGGTTGCAAAAAAAAACTTCTAAAGGACAACATATTTTGCATCACACTACATATAAATCTTAAAAATTTGCTTCAAGTTACTAATGCACGGCAAAAAGCAGTCCTATAGGGTTTAAAAGGTTGTCAAATATTCAGCTTTTGACACGGAAGTACGTGGATTGAGCGAGCAAAGCGAACAATTTCCTCGTAAACTAAACATTATCAATGAGTTTCTCGCTACTCTCGCAATCTTTCATTTATTCTCACCTTCGTACGGGCTTACTTCTGGAGGAGTAGACGAAAAAACGTGCAAACAAACAAACAAACAAACAAACGAGTATGTTTTGAATTACGCAGATGGAATGCAGTCATGCTGAGGAATATGAGAGACAAATTGTGAGCAATAATTTCAATTAGTTTACGTCGACAATATCATTACATGGATTTTGTGACTCTCTTGGAATCAAAGAAATTGCATGAAGCATGGATCGACGCCAATAGAGTGAGCGAAGCGAATTAACGATATGGAGAGTTTATTATAAACTACTCATGTAGGTTGGTGGTCGTGAGGAGTCGTCGCCATAGGAGGGTGATGTAAACAGTAGAGGCTCATGGAACAACCAGTAGCTACATCTATGGACAACCAACGTCACTAGCATTGGATACAAAAGGCTCTACAGTGATAACATCACTTATCTTGACAGCTGGAGCCTGAACCGGGAAAAAACTATACATGTTCAACCCCACACCTAGGATCCTGAACTGGAAAAACACATATATCCAACGACTTCTAGCCGTCACTCCGTGCCAAACCAGCACATTCTTTCCACTTCTTCAGCCACCTGAAATAGCTTCCTTACTGAAAAAACAACGCCAACAGTGAAACGGATTTTCCATTTGATCACGAATGAACTGCAACTTACTAGAATATTTTTTTTATTCCAACCCAGCTAAGCAACGTATTCCTCCCTTATTCCTCCTTATTCCTCCCCAACATTCCGAGTTGAGCTTTCGCCGCCATCTTGGAAAAATGGTCGAACGTCACTTCCGGTTTAGGGTTTCGTTCATTATCTTGCCTCCGGTTAACTTTACGGCTGTAATTCATGGGACCAAAGTTGTAGAGCATAAAATTTTCGACAAAAATCATATCTGGTGAAAATCTCCAAAAACCTATAGTTTTATGAGAAATTACGCTCTCATGTAAGCGTCTTTCTCTCATCATGGTTTTAAATTGTACACAGCGGCGTAAGGATTATCGATGTAATTAGGAGTGGGAATCTCGGTAATCTGGCGACACACACACACACACAAACAAACGAATAAATAACAAACAATAAACAAACAAAAAACAAACAAACGATAAATAAAGCTAACGAATGCCGAAACCGCATGCGTTTATCTTAAATAGTTAGCAAGTTATCACGATTTCTATTATTTGTTGCATATACAATTAAACTTTTATAACAATAGACCAAAGGTTTTTATAAACAATCATTTCGTATGAGTTGTTGCGTGAGAGCCTAAAAACTAGCATGGTTGTAACAGGTTTATTGTTGTCAGAGGTATGGTCATCATTCCTGATTTCCACTCTTATATTATTGTTACATAATGGTTATTGTTGTACCAATGTTTTAAAACTAATCATACACGGCTATCGCCGTGTATATATATGATTTGAGTCCTCTCGCCAGCAAAACTAAAACTATGAATTTTTCCGTTTCTATTCAATATATTTCGACTAAACTTGGCCAGATAGTAGATAACAACTTTTCCCAACTTTACACCACCTTTTATGCAATTCCGTGCAAGAGTAAAAGTAGGGAGCCACACGTAAATTTAAAAACTGTTCACTTGTTGCTGTTGTTGTTCTTCTTCTTGTGTGACACGGTTTCAGAAAAAAACTACTGTATCTACCTAAAATCTGAAACATGATCTTAGCCAGAAATTTCCCTGGGCTTCATCCTAAGAGGGATCACTTTTTTGATTGCTACATCTATTCCGGAGTTACGGGTCCCTGAACGATCATTTTGATTGTTTTACATTGTTTTAACCATCGTAATTCGGAACAATGCAACTCAGCAAACTCCAGGTCCATTCTTCGTGCACGTGTTATGTCTTTGCTAAAAAGTTCATTGTTGAAGGCTGACCGGAAACAGCTAGCCGGGGAGAGAAGTTAGACTGACCAAGAGTGAGTT
Organism: Lithobius niger; assembly: GCA_023313725.1. Lineage (NCBI taxonomy): Eukaryota > Metazoa > Arthropoda > Chilopoda > Lithobiomorpha > Lithobiidae > Lithobius > Lithobius niger. Next base: position 16,071 of record JAHWFP010236919.1, read on the forward strand.
AGGTTGGGGTTTGGGTTGGGCTTACAAACTAGGCAGCCTTCTACATAGGTTGCCCTACGAGGTGTAGCGGTTAACTTGCTAACTAATACGGCAAGGCTACGTTATCCTCGGTCCTTAAATCTACTTAAAAGTAGGGCGGAATTAGGTTTGCTGGGAACCTAACCATACTTTACCATGTTTGAAGAATCATGAAATAAATGAATGCTGTAAAGGAACAAGGCAACTCAACAGATTAGACTTCACATGACACACTTAATAGTTAAAGGAGCATCCTGCAACTTACAACTTGGACTAAGTCCAAATTCCCCAAAAAAACCTAGAAGGCAAAGAAATTAGTCCTCAAGTAGTCCTAAGTTCCCATAGAACCCCATGACGGAAGGAAGGAAGGAGGCGAGAAGTTGTTGCTGGGTCAATCCCAGTCGGCGAAGTGAAGTTTATTTCTTCATAAATTTACCACCTCAGGTTCAACAATATAACAGATTTGTACTCACGTGCGCATGCAGAAAAACATCAATGATGCCCTCTAAAAGGACTGAATTTACTAATCTATTTACATACTTAAGGCCTACTGATACATCACTAACACATCAGTTAAGTCCACCTGAGATATCAAAATCCTTTAACAAGGCCGTCCGAGATATCACGTAGCTTATTTATACAGATCGATCCTTAAGTTGCCTTAGCAACAGTCTTTCGAATCTTTAGATACTCAAGACGATGCCTTTCTTACGATTCTAGGTACGACCCATTTTTTGCTTATTGTGTATTTATTCAAACCTTCCTTGTTGTTAACTAACTGAATTGCTAACTACATAACATTTTTTCCCCAAATTACGCATTTTACTCTGTAACTCTGTAACAAGCATTAACAAAAATACGCATTTAATATTTCGCTAATTCACCATTAAACATGTTGCGTAACAAACTATAATTAAACAAGTTTTATCCTACGTATTTTGTAGGCTTCTAACCTAAACTTCGCGACATACCTAAAATTCGCGACATGCTCTAACCCCAAAACCAAGAGGTACATAACGTTATCTCATGACTTCACCTAAGTAGGACTTTCTCAAGACATCCGAGGATTTCTTTCTTCTACCCATCTTCATATCTTCATTAAAGGGGGGTGCCCGGAGTATAAAAATAACCTTCCGATCGGGTCTTCACCGATTGGCAAAACTCACACTGGAGTGGGCTGTGTGATAATAAATGTTTTCTCCAATTTTTACTGGTAGAGCTGTTGAGTACACTACTAGCCACCTTTCCCGAGACAGAACGAAAGGCGTGGACTCAACACTCACCTAATCCAAACGTTGCTGTATAATTCACACCCTATGGCAAATTATACAGACCAAAGACTTAGGAAAACTTCCACTGCATACAAGACTTCCACTGCATACAAGAAGTGTATGAAATCGGTTGTGTTAGCTTCGTTCAAAAGCTGTGATGTGTGTCC
>JAHWFP010236921.1:0-10074 GCA_023313725.1 Lithobius niger
AAATGTGCAACCAACAGACCAACGGACCAACCAACCAACATTTTGCATTTTGCATTTTGCATTTTGCATTTCGCTCGCTCGCTCCGCCAATTAATTTCAGAAAATTCCCTTTTTTTTTTATTTATTTTCTATTTATTTATTTATTTTTTTGTAAAATTACCACTGGGCATGCATTTTGTTATACTGTCATTTGCATTTGAACTTTCCTCTGCCTGAATAGTGCATGCTTAGGGCCCTCGCACACGGCGGCCAGGTCGCTGCGGCCAGTGAGAATGCTTATGGTATATGTAGCAACCCGCCCTTGGCCGCGGCGGCCAAACAGTCGCTGCGGCCACTGGGATCCCGAGCAGCGTGCAGGCGATCACAGGGCGACCATACTTACTCCGTGTTCATTTATCACCACGTGATCGACAATTATCATTGAAAAAAAGGACGCCGTCGCGCGGCACGTCACCATGTTTTTTTGGCCGCAGCGACCATTAGCTGCACGACCTGGTCGCCCTGTGCGAGGGAGCCCTTGAAAAGGTTGCCTACTCGAGCGCGTGCACGCTGCTGGCCAACGTTGCGCATTCCAACATCCTTGGACGTTTGTTCCAAGCTTAATCCGATTTCCGATTAGAGGAACGAGAAAAAAAAACCCATCCAGTTCCCATAGCAACTTCTGATTACGCCAGCTCTTCCACACGTGTGTAGTGAAGCCCAGACTCGGCGGATTCTCGGGTAGCTTTTAACGCCTTAAATGAAACGTGAACTTTTAAAACAAAATAGCGTAGTTTGTCTAATCTTTTCTTGGATACAACTTAATCCTATGCCTGCCACAGACGAGCCCAACTCGTCAGACAAGACCAAAGTTTAAGTAAGGGCGCATTTTTGCAGCGATTCGCCTTTGCATTCTCGCAGCTAGAATTTAATCGCGATGGCAAAGGTGTCGTTACCATGGTAACAACGCTACTTGGATTAGCTAAATCCGATATCGTTTGAATATATACTTGCAGTCTTATAATCCGTGGCAATAATATAAAGAATTCCTCATGACGAAATAATTTTCCCAGACGCTTCAGAACTCACGTTATTGGCTGTTTTCGTTGCGAGGCGGCAGACATAAAACCGCCGCCATGTTGGAATTTCGGGTGATTTCTAGCTTCTAGCTGCGAGAATGCAAAGGCGAGTGGTTGCGTAAACGTGCCCTAACAGTTATCGGCGAGAAACTCACGGTCATCGATTTTTTAACCCATGGCTACTACAATTGGCCCGGCGAGAGTATGCAAATATGTCGACTGCGGAGCACGAGACAGATTTGCATACTCCATCCGGGATAATCATCGCAGCCGTGGGTTAAAAATCGATAACCGTGAGTTTTGACCAATGACTAATTTATACCACGGTTGGGACGTCTAGCTAACTCGTATTTAATTAAAAACGTGTTTGTGCTTTGTGAAAATTGCTTCAAGAAATACTACAGTCAGTCAGTATGTCGATATGAATGAAGGCCATCCCATTTTAGTTTGTGGAGGGGTGGTGGGTGTTGGACGGACGAGTCCTTCGGCAGCTCACGTTTGTGGAGGGAGGGGGGGGGAGGAGTGGGACTTAGACAGACGCGTCGTTTGGCAAGGTTTGGCTGGGAAGCTCGCTCGTGTTTTCGAAGCTGTTCGGAGTGAATAAACTTCGATATGTGAAGCAGCAGGGATATAGAACAACATTGCGGCAAGGCAAGTAATTCTTTTTGTGCGTTTGTAGTTTGAGAATTGTTTCAAAACATACGTGTATCGGTATGAATGAAGGTCATTCCATTTTAGTTTGTGAAGTTGGGGGGGGGGCGTTATACAGGGTGAATAAACTTACATGTGGGCCAGACATGTGAGAGTTAGCAGGGGTAGGATTTCATTCGGGACATTCGGGTAAGTTAAGTAATTTCTTTTGTACGTTTTTACTGCGTTACGGTTTTGGATGCTGTATTTGGTTGTTGGTGTATGCGTTCCCGGTCGTGTGACACGGAAGTCAAGTATCAAAAGTGTGGGTTATCGGTAAAAGTGTGGGGCAACTTGATAAGTATGGCGTTGAGTTAGTGTGACGTCACAGCCTTGGTATCCACATCATTAAAAAGATGCAATTTATGGCTGCTTGCTTGGTTGGTTGGTTGGAAAGTTGTTGGTTCGTCTTCTCCTCTGGAAGTAGACGGCGACAAATATGAGAAATATGTCGAAAGAATGGTAAAAAATCGTGCGTTGTTTAGGCCTATTCTTAATGTCCGAAAGTGCATTTATAACCTCCAAATAAGTGGAAAACAAATTTCTGCAACAATCGCCAACAATCACGCAACAATACATGACGTCAGACAGTGTTGACCAAGATCCATTGTTGTTGACCAAAGTTTTTTTTTCCAAGCTTTCTTTCATTCATTCATTTATTTCCCAGGAGCCCTGGTCCGAAACCGCACGCTCCTAAGTACAAATTCTACAAATCTAGACACACGCTAGTGTGTCGCGCCAAGTTAGGCAACAAACACACTGTAATGTTCTATTCCAGTGACCATTTGACTAGAATAAACATTATCGTTCAGGATGGCATAAGGGCAAACAATTGTACAAAACACTAATCAAGTATAAAATAGGTAGGCTAAATAATAAGCAAACATTCAATTATACTGGGCCTTTAATCAACACTCCGCTGTACACAATATTGACCCCACATATGGCCAATTAAATCAGTGACAGATTATTATGATTTGATTGTATGATTACAATGATTTGACATGAGTTTAACGAATGGCATTACGGATTAAGTCGAGCGGTAAACCTAATCATTATTATATTCTCTGAGTTAAATTAAGGGAACCTCGGGTTAATTTAGTAGCGTACGGATTGGTACTAGTTAAGCATAAACACAATTAGCTATCGCTAATCAATCAGAATACTTAGCTCATTAATTGAAGCTTGAGTGCGGCCATGGGCCCACGGGTCGGCTGAGCGGCGAAGCCCCGTCGCTAGCTCGGCACGGAAATCTGCCTGGCGTACTTCTGGATTGCGGCCTTCGGAATTTGACTGGCGTGAACTAGTTAGCGTCTGGTAAGCTGCTGGTGATCGGATGATATCACGCATTCCGAGGTTCAGCTTAAATACTGTGGCGTTATCGGCCATGATCAATCCATTGTAGTATTGATTTATTATTGAAATGCTAAATATAGTAACATTTGGACAGCTTGGGCCCTTATCGTCAATTGGGACCTCTCCGCCTGTCAATCATTCTATTGTTGCGTTCGGGTCCATTAATTGTTCCCCGTACGCGGCACTTTGAAGGTAAATGCCGCCATCCCGTGTGGGAGGGACTTATTGTTATTCCACTTAGTGATCGTTCATGAGCGACGATCTTATCGTAATTAAATCTAGTTCTAGAAAGTCATTTAGCTTCTACGAAACTGTCGTAAATAATGTCAGCTGGTAATGCCATCTTTTAAACTCTAACAATAGGTGTAATTACACTTGTTCAGTCTCAAATGATCTTGCCGCCTCTCGGTCGTCTTTGAAGAAGGACTCCCAATTTTGATCTATCCGAATAAATATTCGGCTCATGCATTTAATAAATGTATGATATTATGCAGTTATGCATTCAATTAATTAATTGTATTGTTTCTGTTATGAATATTAATTAAGCCATTAATTATTTCCCTACAACACAACAAACATCAAATTAATTCAATTGTCGAAGTTGTAAACCATTGTAGCGCGACGCCATTGTGTCAGTGTCTTATATCTTGAAGCATAGTTGGGCACATTTCAGGTACTTAGGGAAAAATAATAATGCGGTACAAAAGCTTAAATTGTGTTGAAATCGAGAGCAATGACCCACCTGACAAAAATTAACTCGTGTTTGAATGCCAGCTATGCTGCTTTAAATGCAAAATCTGCCCCTCAATAACGTTGAAAATGTGTTACTAACTAGCTAGCTCGCTTGCTTGTTCGCTCTCCCCATGTTAAATCCCGTAGAGTGATTATTCGTCGATTCCCAGATAACGGGAAGGCTTCCAGCTATGAAATTGGACGAATGGGTGCACTACACCAAAACATTCGCCAACTTACTCGCACCGAATAATACTTTGGACGTTAAATGAAAACTTGAACATTGCTACCGAAAGTAGCAATGTTCTAGTTTCCATTTAACCTTCGAATTATTAAGCTGTGCGATTAACTTGGCGAATGTTTTGGTGTGTTGATATCACTCCTTTGAAGGGCCGAACCATTCGGAACTTGGCGGCCCCTTTTACCAGTTTTGGTTTTTGATATGATCAAATCAACAAGAACGCCCAAGTTTTCAAAACGTCCATCAACAAATGGACTGGCTGCTACAGTGAAAGAGGAGCAAGCCTACAACTTATTGCCTTCATCAGTAACAATCGCTAAACACCGGAATATTTCGCATCATTGTTTTGCTATCTGTTGTATCTGAAAGACTGGGAGTCTTTCAAGTCAATCAATACTAACTAATCCAGCACAGCCGAATTCTCGTTTAGCACGCTAAGAAAATACTAAATATACTACATTGCGTAAATAAAACACTGATAACAAAAAAGGGTGTCAAGAATATTTGTACGCCCGTATTTTGTAACGTTTCAAACAGCAAGATTCGACAGTGTTTACGTTAAGCCATTTGCCCAACTCTTCACGTGGTAATAATCCAATACCATTGTGGTGAAAGATGAGCTACATTGGGTACGCTTTAGTACCCTGTGTAGGCCTAGCTTTCATTCAAGATCGTGTTACTTCGCAAAGCATTTAAACGACTTTGAAGTGCAGCAGAAGCTTTGTTTCTAAAGCCAAGGCCAACTGGAGTAGAACTTGCGTGACTTGCCTCCCGGTTCCACGCCAGTTCTCGTGAACAACCCTTGATCGGGATTCATGAAGCGAAATCCACAGCTCCCTCCCAGGCGACCTTGTGACAAGTGGTGAAATACAAAGTGAGGGTTACATGTTTGTAGTTATAAGCTTCTTGTTTTGCATGACAATATGTGCCTGTAGTGTTTACTCCATGTGAAACCTTATACTGCCCCATTCAAATGTCTTACGTTATTTTTAGTTTATTTTATTGTTCGTTTATGAACTGTAGCATTAGGAAAAACACATACTTTATTCGGATACTTCCTTGAACATTTGCGTCATCATATTTGTTGGGAGCGTCTGACAGCGGTGTAAGAATTGTAACAAGAAATCTCCTCGAGCGCAGCGAGACGATGCCGAATGAGCGAGCGCAGCGAGCGACTCGGCTAGTCTAACATAATTAAGATCGTTCAGTGTGTTTATTTATTTATATGTGTGCCCTCCTACTCCTCTTGAAATAGTGGCCTCAAAATTTGGAGAAAAGGTTTGGAAGAAAGGAAATTTCTCCGAATTTCTTAAGCGTATTCTGAAATTCAAATTAAGGTCCTAAATGCCCCAAATTAACGAAAAATGACCGTTTGCAACAATCGCACAACAATACATGACGTCAACGATTGTTGACCAAATTTTTTTTCGTGCTTTTCGGTTGAGGTTGTTTATTTGGGGCCTTGGCCTGCTGCCTTATGCCCTCACTACAACACTATAAACCATTACACCATACAAAACACAACACAAGTAACCAGGAACAAATGAACATGTTTGTTTTCATTCCACCGGCCTCGCCCCGGAGGGGCTCGTTTTATTGGCTCCTGACGTAACACTACAGTACAAGAAGTACACCTGAAACACCTACAGGTTCCCCAGTACAAAAATAAGCAACACACACAGATCCGGTCAGAATACTTCACACAGTCCACCGTGATGCTAAGCGACGGGGAAGACAAAGGAGGGAGGGCTAGACTGGGACCCCACTAGCTTTCACAAAATTCGCCACAGCACGAAGCCGTTTGTGTGGGTGCTCGTCACACACAAAGCCCAGAAGGCTTCGTAGAGCCTGGTCGCCCTGACTTCCCTCGACTTGCCAAAAACGTAAACCACGGAGATAATGATGTTGTGTGCACGAATACAAAACTGAAGCAATTGTGCATGGCCACCGGCTGTAATTACATCTCTGTCGATGAGCAAATTATCTTGGGTAGGGGCTTGGTCTCACGTGACGGTCTCCACTTAACACATACTGGAAAAATTGCTCTTCAGGAGGAGCTTGGGAGGGTGCTGTCTGGCCAGGGAAACTTGGAACTGTAAATGGGACGTTTACTGGGGGTTTAAGCCCGGCCCAGGTGACTTTTAGGGGTACAGACGGGAGAACTCTTGGCTTAAACTGTGCTTTGCTTAACGCTCGAAGTGTGATTGCCAATTTGTGTGATTTCCATGCCCTTTTAGCTTTGCATAGATTTGATTTGCTTTTCGTGGTTGAAACTTGGTTGAATTCCACCATGACGGATTGTATGGTTATTGGGGGCCACCCTTACGGTGTTTTTAGGAGAGATCGTGGTACTCGTGCTGGTGGTGTCATGGTGGTCCATCGCAGGGATATTGACCTTGTCTTGGAAAATACGTCTAGTGTGGCTGAGGCAATCACAGTAGTCCTCATTTCATCAAAACTAAATTTCATTCTCGGTTATATCCCAGATGGATACGATGACCTGCAGGTCAAACACATGTGCGACTTTATTAACTCTTCCATTAAACCACACTTCTCAAATGTGGTCATCGGCGATTTTAACCTCTCTACTGTGAACTGGCAGTCAGTCAGAGCTACAAACGCTGTCCACCAAAATTTTCTGGATGGTATTGCCATCCATGGTCTTACTCAGTTAGTATCTGAACCAACCCGTGGGCCAAATATTCTCGACCTACTTTTCACTGATGATGACCGCACTGTGTTTGATGTGGTGGTTGGTCCTCATCTTGTTCTCAGTGACCACTGTACGGTGCACTTTAGAGTTCAATTGCTAAACCCACTTGCTGCGACAACTTTTGTTAAACGAACTATTAATTTCACTGATCTTAAGCGTCAGTTAGATACTGTCAACTGGTTACCCATTAAAACTGCTCGTACCGTTGATGAAGCATGGGACCGGTTTCTGGAAGTTATTAATCGCCTGGTTTCGGTGTGCAGTTCTGACCGTACTTCGAGTCCGAAGGGTACCAAAATCCCTATTGATCTTAGGAAGTTGGCTCGGAAGAAAATTATCCTGTGGCATCGCTATAAGGCAAATCGTTCCATCGACATCTTAAGAACATATAATTTGCACCGAAAAAACTATGTGGTGGCTCTAAAAAACCATCAACGTAAACAGGAATGTTTGGTCTTGGCTGAAGGCACTCCTGCATCCCTTTTTCGTTTTTTCCGTCAAAAAACTGGTGTTTCAAGATCTATACCTCCCCTGAAGGTGAGAGGCAATTATATTACTGACACGACAGCTAAAGCATCTGTCCTAAACGAGATTTTTGCCGAAAACGGTATCATCGACAATAATTTTATTCCTACCATGAGTATTTATAATCAATTAGACAGGGACCCCTGTAGCACGGTGGAATTTAAATCCAGTGACGTGCTTTCAGCTCTCACTACCCTCAGACCAAGCCATGCGGTTGGGCCTGACGGGTTTTCTGCCCACTTCTACAGAGAAATACGTTCTCAAATCTGTGGTCCTTTAACTTACATCTTTAAGCATTCACTTACTTCTGGCAGATTGCCTTCCATTTGGTTGACGGCAAATGTGACACCTATCTTTAAGAAGGGCAACCCCGCTGATCCACACAATTACAGACCTATCGCACTTACGGTCGTCCCCTGTAAAGTGTTAGAGAAAATTATTCGTGATAAGATGCTCTGGTACACAACCAACCATCACCTAATTAAGGACGATCAATTTGGTTTTATGCCAGGTCGCTCCTCTACTCTCCAATTACTTTCTGTGTTAGACTGCTGGACCCAAGCATTGGATATTGGCGTACCTTCTGACGAAATCCTATTTGACTTTAAAAAAGCATTCGAATCGGTTGTGCATAGTAAACTCCTTTTTAAACTTCAAACTTATGGGTTCGATGGAAAACTTTTAGCGTGGATCAAGGCATTTTCATCTGGACGCACCCAACGGGTTATTCTTGGGACAACTAGCTCGGCTGAAGTTAACGTTATCAGTGGAGTCCCTCAAGGCTCCGTGTTGGGACCGTTTCTGTTCGTCCTCTTCCTGAATGATTTATACTGTAACTCTGAATCTGTTGAGCAGGCAAAATTCGCGGACGACCTCAAGCTGCATTCTGTTACCCTAAGTAGTTTAAATAATGACCTAATCCAAGCCGAAATCAACTATGTTTCTCAGTGGCCAAAGGACTGGCAACTTCCAATCTCCGAAGCCAAGTCTAAATGTTTCCATATTGGTAACCTAAATCTGGGCTACATTTATGATATTGAGGGTGTCAGCATGCCAGGTGTTAATTTGGTAAAAGATCTGGGTGTCTGGTTCGATTCAAGCTTAAAATCATCGACTCATTGTGCACATATTACAGCGAATGCAGGTCGTCGTCTGGGGTTGATTCAGCGGATATTTACTTCGGGCTGCACTGAAACAAAACTGCGTGCTTTTAAAGTTTATGTTAGACCTCTTTTGGAGTATGCGAGCCCGGTTTGGTCTCCACACCTTCTGCGGGATATTGACCATCTGGAGTCGGTTCAGCGCAGGTTTACAAAGTCACAAACTGGAATGAAACATTTGCCGTATTATTTACGGCTCAAAGCACTGGGTATTGAATCACTGGAGTTGCGCCGCTTAAAGGCCGATCTTTTACTGGCTTTCAAGATACTGCGTGGTCTGCTTTCGGTCGATCTTCCTTTATTTGAGCTCAGCACTGTAAATTGGACGAGAGGTCATAGCCTAAAACTGAGCGTACCTAAGACACGATTGACTTGCCGCAGAAATTTCTTTGCCGTAAGGGTGGTCCCCGTCTGGAATTCACTGGAGGAGCACATGGTTATGGCGCCAACGGTGCTTGCATTCAAGCGCTATCTAATGAATATAGATCTGACTCGCTTCCTCAAGAGGCCCCAATTTTGTGGCAGCCAATGATTTTATTTTTCTTCGCACTGGACATGCAGTCACTGCATCAATCTATCTTTCTAATTTTTACTGCATCAACTTTTTATTGACAATTGACTTAATCTGGTCAGGCTCTTTATCTTTTTTAGGCTAACAGTTAGTGGCTATTCAGCCCTTGTTAGTCCTGTTGCTCCTGCAACGAATATTTATTTATTATTATTTATTATTTGGTGATTTGGTGACGCCGGCACCGATGCCACCCTTCATTATATTCATGCAGTCGAAATGCACTTTTGTGTTCTTTTACAAAGTTGCTGAATTCGTCGTCTCGTTTCACTGCACTTGTAATTTGCTTGCACTGCAACGGAGCCATACCCACTCCTTGTGCCTGCTAGTAGCCTGCGAAGGCAATTCGCTGTCGTAATACCTCTTTTACCGCATATGTACCAGTACCCTTTTGAGACTGACCATTAACCTTGGAAAGAGCACAAAATCGCCCCAGAATGTACACTGGTCAGTAGCAGGATTCGAACCGACGTCCACAGAGTTTGGAGGCTACGACGTTGGCTACTCGGCCGTTGCTGCTCACAAAGCACGTGGGACTTTCAACCAGTAATGTTAAAGTCATCTGAAGTGGTGTTGTGAAGCGCTCCAAGTTTAGCATTGTTTAACGTATAGGCAAAACAGCTAATAAAAAAAATGAAAATTTGTTATTTGACTGATTTTTCTTCCTGATGAGCTTACTCGTATTTTGTGACGAGCCCCTGTTGTCGTGTAAAGACACGTGTACAAGGGCGGATCCAATGGCGGGCACGAGGGATCCGTACGCGGAAAAAAAATCCGCAAAAAAAAAACCTCGGAAAACAACTGAAGGAAAAAAGCCGTGGGGAGAAAAAAAAAATCCAAAAGAACAACTAAATATTTTTTTTCTCTTTTTTTTTTTTTTCGTGTTGGTGTTGTTATTTCAGGTTATGTCAGTTGCCTTGCTTCGAATTGCACCAGGCAGGATATGAAATTTTACCAGGAAACGACTTTTGAAACGGTTTTTTCTTTCGTGCAATTTTTTCTGTTTTTTTTTTATGTGTTTCTCCCCCCCC
>JAHWFP010236923.1:0-16088 GCA_023313725.1 Lithobius niger
TTTTTTGGAGTGAATGTTTAGGCCTAAATCCATCGTGGAAAAGTTGATTATCCACGTGCATTTATCTAGCATTTATCTAGCATTTAAACACATTGGCTTTATTCTCACTTATTCACAAATTTAGTGTATTAGATCGTCCTCCTTCCAATATCTAACATAATTCAAAGTTAAAAGTAATGTTTAACCATCACCACGATTCACGGGAGCATTTGTAATCGCGGAAAAGTCGGCAAAATTAGGCCTATGGATTAAATGTTGATTTCGTTAAATTTATGAAGCCTTTTGTTAATTTTGCTGCAGAACAACCAAGATTTAAAGGGATAATACGTTGATTTCTTTAAACGTTTGAAGCTTTTAGCAATTTCACGATTGACTAAAAAAAAACCGTTGGGGAGGGGGGGGGGGGCGTTAATAAAGCTACTACACGATTTCTGACCTTAAGGTATTTTTGGGGGGTGGGCATTAGCAAAGCCAGTGCGTTTATTAGGCGATTTACGGTAATATTGTTGGAATGTAGAACTGTTCATAACGTACATTGACATCCAATGCCGGTGATGATATGTCTTGGTGCACACTGTGAACAGTCACGACCAGTGATTCCTTCCAGACAAAGACACTGACCAGTTACTGAGTCGCAAGACACTCCTAAGGAGCCTCGAGGGTCACAATTGCACGAAACGCATTGACCCTCACGGGTTAAGGGGTCACCATAAAAACCATGGTCACATCTGAAACAAGTTAAAACAAGACCTAATATTATTATTATGAAAGCGTTACAAGATACTTACATTCAGAATGATATAACAGTATTCCTTGCCTCTTAAGTTGAAATGGTTTTGACTAGTGTCATGACAAATTTGTCTTATGTTAGTATGAATGCAATGTGGAGCAATAACCCTTTAACCAAACCCAGCTACGGGTTAATGGAAGTGGTGGCTCTTTGCAAATGGTTGTCCATAGAGTAGAACCTTCATCATAAGAGGTCTTTATTATTATTAGAGCGAAGCGAGCGGAGGTCCCTATGACTTCAATGCAAAGACAGCACATCACCTAACAATTACTTGCTCGATAAAAACGAAACTTTGAATTACAGTACTACTTAGGGGTGGTTCTTGAAAAAAAATCAGAAAAATGTCAATGTTGACCAAAGAACTGTCCCAAAAGGAATCTTGTTATACTCTTGTACACCGTGTGAGGATGTTCTGATGGAGTAAGCGAGCGAATAAAAGTCAGCGTCTGTCAGCCTCATCGCAGAGAAAGTGGTCAGGAGGGAAATGGGGTGGTCAAAGTTTTAGGATAGGGAAGCGATGATGAAGTAGGAAGTTGTTAGGAGGATAAGGGAACTGTAGAAATGGTGCTAAACCAAGAAGTTGGTCCGGAAACGAGGAGGTACGGAACCAATGAGTGGCCCATAGGAGAAGGTTGGCAGCGAAGTATGTCAGGTGCACAGTGGGGGGGGGGGGGGGGGGGGGGCTGAGAATATCAGGGGAAAGTAAAAGGACATTAAAGAGATGGAGACTAACCTGTGGTGGAAGGGGACGAAGAAGTAAAGGGTCGGAGAGAATGGGAAAAGTGTCAGAGGGGAATTGGGAAAGTGTGCTTTTGCATGACCAGAGCCAGGAGAGGGGCCTGAGGAAGCTTTTCGCTGCCATATGTCATCCACGTAGTCGAGGACACCCTAGTTATTATTATTATTATATGCAGTTCAGCGACAGCAAAAAGCTTGTTGCTGGCAGCGATAAGTCGTCGCTCTTTTGATGAACTGGCGAAGCTGCATTTTCGATGTTTTGAGAAAATCAACAATGAAAGGAAGGTTAACTTTCAACAATCATAAAACAATGAGTATTTCATGTAAATCAGCACACTCTTTGAAGTGTGTAGAATTGCGACCTGAAAAGTATCACAAATTAATTTTTTTAGGAGATATTTCAAGGCTTTAAAGTCATTCGCCACTTTGTGAAAAAAAAATTAAGTATGGTTATGTGTTATTCGTCACGTATTCGCCTGTACTTAGAGAAATAATGGATTAAAAAGTAGCGATTCATCATTGAAAATACACATACATTTTAACCGCCATTAGTATTAATTTTTGCTGACCTTTAAGGCTGTATTTAACTAGGGTAACCGCGTTGGTGCAGTCCCGTTGTGATGTCCTGGCAGGGACACACCTGAGCCCAGCGTGGGCACCAATGGTAAAGAAAGAACACGGACTACCAGAGTGTAGGCTACAGCTGATAAGATTACTTCCTGTAAGGGGTAGTATATATACATTTAATGGAATAGCCTATTAGGTAATGAAAGGGTAATCTGGGTAGGGTTAACATACTGACATGAAATTGAAGGCGGCCATTGTGGAGCACACAAGTGACGACTCCACAATACAGCGAGCGAAAAAAAAAACAAAAAAAATAACTCTAAGCCTAGCTGAAAATAAAATCATGATTACGAAGGCAAGATGTATTTTTTTAGTTCACTGTCTATTTAAAGAAAGATTTCGAAGAAAAAAAAACTAAACACTATTTTTTGAAAGCTGTTTACAAAACAAAAAACTTAAGATGTTCAGTTTTAAAAAAAAATTAACATTTCAGAAACTGACTGAAAACTTGTCAGTTTAAAATTGTTTATTTTAATTTCAGAAGCAATTTTTTACAGTAAGTTCATTTAGAAATTTTTAGAGTAGTTGTTGTTCCATGTAGCCTTTTTTGGTTAAATTTCTTATGCGCAGCAAACATTACTGCAGCTGGAACGCTACAGCGATGCTGTGGACATCTGGCATCCAACAAAGACTGGTTGCCGATGATGTATTGGTTAGAAATACACCGGAGTGGAAATTGTTGCTCCAGCAATTTTAGTTCCTATGTGTGAAGGATGTTGTACATGAAAATATAAAAAAGAAACAAAGAGATACAACCGTGAAATTATTTTTCACACAAACAACAATATACACTACATTTTTACCTAATTTTAAAGGCGGACTTGTTTAAAATTTATAGAGCCGATTCTCTGCATGATTAACTTTAGACAGACATGTTAGCGTTACTCGCTACAAGTTAAAAAGAATTTTCATTAAATTCACGAGCAACTAGATTAGCCTACAACGAAAAACGAAGAAGTTGTAGCCACTTGGTAATTTTCCAAAAAAAAAACTACAAATTGAGCTTGTCTGGAGCTCTACGCAGTCTTTTTGTAAGATTTGGTGGATTTAGAAGTTGCACAGCAATATCGTCTTGAGTTGGCGATAGCGCAACTTTACGTTTATTTGGATTCGATTTTGATTTTTTGTTAGCATGACTTGGCTTCGGTGATGATTGTTTAGCAGATGGTGACGTAACAACCGATAAAGGTTGTGACTTTCCTAGCGTTACAATATCTACGGAAGAGGTGCTGTTAGTATTAGCCAAAGGTGATTGGTTGTTTACGTTCGTAGACTCATCCACTTCGTGAGTGAGGGGTAATTTCGCTGGAGATTTCCTGCCACCTGGTGGCTTGCGAAGCAAATTCTCAGCTGATTTTCCAAGCTGATTGATTGGTGGATAGGAGCCCTCGGCAACAGAAATTGACTTTCTGGATTGGCCAAGAGATCTGCAAGCAGGAATTACGTCAGCGGAACTTGGCTTTTTACGTGTATTACCACCAAAAGACATGCGTTTTGAAATAGAGTGAAGTTGCTCATTATTATTCACGATGGAATTATTGCTTTTCGCCATCGGATTAAGTGCGTTTGGTGACTGTTCTGGATATTCATGCTCAGTGGTATGTAATCTTAGCTGTTCGCGATGTTTGCGAATTTCATTACCGTTAGTGTCAACGATAATGTAGGATTGATTACTGCCTATCCGAGTTATTTTACCTAATGACCACAGCCTATCGTTCGTAATACTAAAGTCACGGTACCAAACATTATCGCCTATTTGATACAGTTTCAACTCACGATGGTGGGTGCTCTGTACTTGTTGTAATTGTTTACGGCGAACGGCTGCAATAGGATCAGGGAACAATAAATCCAGCCGAGACTTTAATTCTCGGTTAAAGTATAATTTTCCGGGTGTTGCTTGCGTGGTAATGGAGATAGTGATACGCGCTGATAACAAGTAGGAATTTATACTTTCTTGAATAGTAGACCCCTGTCGCCGCGCAGCCTTGTAGACTCTCTTAACGTAAATTTCTGACAATCCGTTGGTCCAGGGCGCAAAACTCGGGCCCGTCATATAATCCCATTGGATTTTAACCAATTTTAGAATTCTGCGGACATCAATTGGGCAGCATTGTCCGTAACTAAGCTGTCCATTAAACCATATTGAGCAATTTGATTGCTTAACACGTCAATAACTCGTGCGGACGTTGTAGACTTCATTTTATGCACAAAAGGAATTTTTGAATGTGCGTCTACAAGTATAAAAAAACATGTAATTGTCCATCGGGTCGAGAAAATCCGGGTGCATTCTAACATTAGGCATGAGTGGATATTCCCAATTGTGTTTTGGCCCAGCTGTTTGCAGGATACATGGCTATGCAGGAAAGGCCCTGGTTCAAGGCCCAGTTAGAGCATTATTCTGTTGTGTTTCTTGAAAACCATTTATAAAGCTTTTTGTTTATATAAATATTTAATCCCTTGCCCTACTTCTTATTTTAATTCTATGATGCCGTCTAAAAAAGCATGGTTGGCTTTTACTCTTTGTTAAGTGACCTTTTAGACCTCCATCATGAAAGGTTAAACAGTTTCTTAGACTGGTTAGCACTCGAAATTAAATAATTATCTCTGTTCTTACAAGGCCCGTGTTCAGTGTTTGTTGTGTCTGGAATGTAACAAAGGTTCTGTATTCAAACCCTATTCGAGAAGAAGGGAAAGAACTCTTCTTTTGCTTCAGATTTAGTGTGAATCCTTGTTTTCAATGTAGTAACTGGTTGATCCTTGTGACACACAGTCTACTTCGTTGTAAGCCTACTTTTGCGTTGATAACTGTGGTCATGTTGCACCTGCTTTGGCTAGGATTTCAGCTTTAGGTTCAAGGATGGATTACAGGAACCTTAACTTAAAAACCTTTCCCGTGGATTTTGCTGTCAACCCAAACTCGTTATCAGTCTACTGTCCAGCAAGGCAGACACTAACTCGAATGAGTATCCCTTCTAAGCTAATGATTCTGCTGGATCTACATAGTTGTTTTATTCTTTCTTCGCGTGACATATAGGCATGTTATTGGATCAGGATTTGTTGGTATCAAAATTAGCTGTACGTGCAGTGCTTTCAAAAAAAGGAGCAGCACATTTGGCAGTTGTCAGAGAACAATGATGGTAAAATTAAGTCTTTATATGAACACCTCAGCACTCAATTAAAAAAAAATCACATTCGTTGTTTTGCATCTTAAAAAATCAGTTTTACTTTCTTCTAGAATGTTTGGCCTGTTTTAAAGCATTCAGCATCAGTGGTTAGAACAATGTTACCTTCGCTGATATACAAGCTGTAATGAGTAAACCGGTTTAGTCTTAAACCACATGGGTGTTGATGTATATCGTAACATTTAAAATATTCTAGGAATTTTTAAGTGAAATCATACCTCCCATCTCTAGATAACCTTAGCAGTTGAAAAGGACTTTAGTCTGACCTTTCACTTTTTTTAACCGTTAGTTTGGCCCACTTGTTAATTCTTATTTTAGCATGTCAGGTTTTCATGATGTTTTCTTGTCTTTGCTTTAGAATAATAAAACAGTGAGCCCCTACCTCTGAATGGCAGTGCACTTCTCACTTGCTTTTGTGATATATGCATACATTGTTCTGCAGACTTTACGATATATATAAAGCGTGTAACGTCAGACGCAGAGTTGGAAAGGCGTCTGAGGGAACAAGGCCGAGATCACTCCGGAGCGGGCCATAAACGGCGCCTTTCGCTGCAGAATCCGCTTGCTCATTTCCACCTATCCCAACATGGCCCGGAATCCAGCAGAAAAGCACGGTTTTCCGCCGGCCAGGCAAGCGGGAAAGCAAAGCTTGGACACGTTGTGTCTAGGGGTTCCGAGGATTGTAATTCGCCAAGGACTCCAGGGCACTCATGGAATCGCTAAAGACAATGAAATGCGTGCCCTGAAGGTCAAGGATCCATTCCACTGCCAAACCTAGAGCCAAAAGCTCTGCAAAAAACACAGGATAGCCTGATGGAAGGCGATGGGCAACCGTGACTCCCTTACACACACAAGCACACGCCACGCCAACGTCTGACTTCGACCCATCAGTAAACAGCCGCTGATAACCGGCGTACTGAGAACACAGCCGCCGGAACTCCTCCAAGTACCTTGCTGGTAGAGTGGAACCCTTCGGGAGGGACGCCAGAGCGAAAATGAAAATGCCACCTGGGACAAGCCAAGGGGCCACTGGCATCCCACCAAGCCTCAAGACGCAGGGTATTTCAAAGGCTATTTCCTGACAGGACTGCTGGAGCCTATCGCGGAAATCACCCTTACCCACACTGCGTCTGCTGACGTCTTGTAAAGAAAGTTCACTTCTCGTTTTGTTACAAGATCTCTGAGGAAGTGATGCTTCAAATAGATGTGTTTACTTCGCTCAGATGTCACATTGTTCTTCGTGAGACAGATTGCACCTTGATTGTCCACATGGATGGGTATCGGCGTCTCGATGCACTTTTCTAGGCCTACTTCAGTTAGAATTTTCTCATCCATAGGGCTTCCTTTGCAACATGCCCCATTGCAAGATATTCTGCCTCAACAGTTGATAGGGCAGTATCCTCTTGTTTCTTGCTCTTCCAAGAAATTGCTCCTCCTGCCATGATACAGGCATATCCACTGTAGGATTTCCTGTTTGTTACATCCGACGCCAAGTCTGCATCAGAGTAAACCTGCGCCTTCTCATTGGTTTTGCGGTAGTGAATTTTCATATTCTTCGTCTTCTGGCGGTATCTTAGAATATGTCTTACTCCATGCCAATGTTCTTTTGTTGGTTTTTTAGTTTTTACAAGCAGGCTCATATATGCTGTTGCGTGGGCCAGATCCAGTCTTATTCAGTTTGCGAGGTACGCTACCTATAGCCTCTCTGTAGGGAAAATGTTTACTGCTGAAATGATCGTCTTCATTTTCCTAGTTGCAGTTCTTCTTATACTTCTTAATCTAATGGTGTTGATGTCGGCTTTGCATCAGTCATTCCGTAGGTTTCTAGGATTTCTTCTGCGTAAGCAGTTTGACTCGAAGTAGATAGATCCATCTGACTGACGTTCAGTCTTCATGGAGAGTATTCTTGGGCTTCTCCGACTTTGGCTTCTCCAAGATATCTCGCTTTGAATCTGCCTCAGAGTTTCTGCTTGAAGGCTTTAAGGACTTCTTTGTTTTGTACAAGTAAGAAATTGTTGTCAACATACATGCCAACAATTAGTCCTTGTTCCATGTTAAAGTATACACACATCGTCGGCTATGAATTCTTCTAATCCAATTTCCTTTAGGAATTTGTCGATACAGGCATTCCACTCTTGGCCAATTGATGGAGTCCGTATGTACTCTTCTTAAGTTTACATACATGGTCCTCTTCACCAATTTCTACGAATGGATGTGCGGCTGTTCCATGTAGGTTTCTTCGTTAAGGGTGCCGTTAAAGGTGGGCTGCTGTTATGTCCATCTGATGTATTTCCCAACCAAGTTCTACAGCAGTTGCAATTAAGGTTCTCACCGTTTTAAGCTTGATTACCGGCAAAAAATTTTCTCAGTAGTCAATACCTTCTACTTGCATGAACCCACGGGCAACGAGTTTCGCTCTGTAGCGTTCCAGTTCTGCGTCTTGCTTGTATTCTCTTTTAAATACCCATTTGGAGGTAATAACCTTGCTTCCTTTTGGCCTTGGTACCAATTCTCACGTTTGGTTGCTTTGGAGGTTGTTCAACTCCTCTTTCATAGCTTTCTTCCACTCCTGAGATTCTGACCCTTTAGAGCTTCTTCTAAAGTTCTTGGCTCATCTAGTCCTGCTGGAGTTTCAATCACTGTGTTGCACTTCATTTGGAAGTCTCGCTTGGGGCTAGTCTCAGTGACCTGTGAACTGTTGCTTCGGCTTCCTCAAGTGGTGTAGTGGTACTGTCTAAGTTGTATCTTTCCTCGTCTATTTCTAGGAAATTTTCTTCAGCAGTAGGTATTTGTGCTGGTGGTTCGGCTGTCAGCTCCCCCTGCTGAATTGGCTCGTTTTCGTTTGCAGTTAGGGTTAGTGCGGGTGCTTCGTTTGGCATCTCCCGCTGCTGTGATGGTTTGTCTTCATCACTTGCTTCATCATCGGCTAAAGGTGAACAGCTACAAGTAAGCTTTCTTGGTGGCAGGTTCATTTGTGAACCTTTCATGAAATAGGAAGACATCTTCTTCAAATTTCACGTCGCGGCTTACAAGGATCGTGTCTTCGTTAAAGTTCCACAATTTGTAGCCCTTTACTCCTTCTGGGTAGCCTATGAAAACAGTCTCAATGGATCTTGGGTATAGCTTGTGGCGTTGTAGGTGTCTTCCGACGACTGCCCATGCCCTGCAGCCAAATACTCGTAAGTGGCTTACGTCTTCATCCTCCTGCTTCCAAAGTGTTGAGGGATTTCGGCCGTCTAAAGCTCTGCATGGACAAAAGTTCCTGATACAGCATGTGGTGTAAGCTGCTTCAGCCCACTGGTGGTTTGGCAATTTTGACTGAATCAAAAGGCATCTCGTCATGTCAAGTAGTGTCCTATTAAATCTTTTGGCGGTGCCAGTTTGCTCAGGATTTCCTGGTACGGTAAGTTGATGTCTTATACTGTGCTCCTTACTGTAGGTATCAAAAGCTTTGCTTCTGTACTTGCCTCAATTATCAGATTGTAGTGTCTTGATTTTAACTTTATGAAGATTTTCGACTTCTTAGCGATACTCGTGAAATTTCTGAAGTACTTCATCTTTAGTCTTAATAGTGTAGACATTGGCATACTTCAAGTAGTCGTCTATAAATAAAAGGGCTATAAATGGCTGAAAGGTCTATAAATGGCTCCTCCTTTTGATGTTGGGCTAATTCTTCTTGTGACTTTAGCCGCTCGGACAGCCTTATCTTTTGCAATAATTTTCGTCGATAGGCGCACGCTGACAATTTGCGGTGAATATCCATGATTCGACTCAAATATTCCATCATTTTTGTGGGATAACGACAGCTGGAAGCATTTAACGTGCTGCCGTACATGCTCGCCGTTGGCAGAAAGGTGCTCGGTAGCCAACGCGTGGTTACGGTTTACTGCCCCAATGGATCTAGATGAGATCGGATTTACCGTACAGTGACTAATACACACTTTCCAAGGGGACATCCGTGGATCTACCTGCAGGGGTGTTAATCCCTATACTAAGACAGCAGTGACTTAGTTGGCAACAACACGTTCATTATCTCGAAACACAGCATTCGGGAAGACAAGATGACAACTTCAGCAACGGTACATATTTACCCCTCCTTAGGTATCAGCAACGAAAAATCAATGTGCAGGATGGTTACAATTCGTACTTCTTACTCAGGGTATCATTCTCGTTTACCCTAGTTTAGTTGTGCGTAATGTCATACTCACGACTGAGATTTACTGTAGGTTCTGAGAAACCTCTCACAAATCTCTGATAATCCTCTCACAAATCTCAGGCAATCAGTCTTACGAGCTAGCAACAGCTTTAACTAGATGGGTTAACTCTAAAGTCTTCAAACATCTGGTAAAACAACCAAATTGCTCCCAAATGGCAAAATGGCGGCCAGAAGGCAGCAATCCTACATGTCTGCTCTGAGTCCAAGCGAGAAGAGAGTAAAAAAAGGCAGAGAAAATAAGAAATCATGTCATAGGCAAGCTAACTTACAAAAGCTATTTTTCATTTGCAAACAAACACGAGTTGCTCCTTAACAAAGGAGTTTCAACAATATCCCCAAAGATAAAACTCTAAGATGTATGTGTTAACAAAGCATACATGAGGAGGTAATAATATCAGACAGTATTGTTATCAGCAGAGTAAAGGGTTACAATGGCTAAAATGTCATAGCGCACGGAGCTTTGTTGTGACAAGTGATTGTTACCAATTGCTGGGACATGGATTTTACACATGCAATTATAATGCAAACTTAGTATTTAATGTTTCCTTAATACAGTACGGAAAAATTCCCTTGATCAGTGTGGGAGTTTAATCGTGGGGAAATTGACCACTGCAATTTCTCCACAATTTTTTCGTTATTTTTCATGTTGACGTTGAAAAAGTCTCTTATTAACTGAATAATGTGCAATAAGCCATATTTTTTATTATTTCTTTAAGATTCTCCCATGCTTCCTTGGTTCGAATGCACTCCCCGATGTCATCAAGGTAATTATACTTCAACCACAACAAATAAGAAAGTTAACGCCTTATCGTTTTTCCTTCTTTCGTCATCGGTCATGACTGCACTAAAACCCGGCTCAATAGTATCCCATAAACCACATTGTGCAAGGGAGGCTCTCACTCAAATTTTCTATGCATGATAATTGACCGCATTGAGTTTTGGGATCTTATATTCATCTAATGATGTTATCATTATTAATCTTCATTAATTTTAACAGTTCTCAAAAGTAATTCGGCTCTACTAACTATGTTGGTAACTTCGTCTTGCTATTTTCCACGATGCAGTCGATAGGCCTACTCAAATAGGCTTAACGCTATCGCTACTCACAGTTCGTTGCGTTGTGGAGATTATCGAATTTTTTGCCGTCTGCAGAAGAATTCTCACCATTTAACTTGTCTGCGCAGTTGAAGCGTCGTCTGGGCCCGTAACCTGTTGTTATTACACAATTGCAGGGTCAAATTAAATGTATTTAATGCAATTGAACTTGGAAAATAACGGGAGGCAAACTACGGTGATGCATTAAACATGGCGGCGTAGCCTCGGAGAAGAGAGGCCGTTTATTTTAAAAATAAGTAGCACCACGCGCTCGTGGCGCCATCCAACGGCCACAACATAAACTAAAGCGCCGATGCGCTCCTAGCAACAAATAGGTTGGTCTCTGTACATAATAAAAATACAGAGGGCAACACAAGCCTGAATTAACAATAAACAACACAGACACCTGTACGTCTTGTATGTGGTTGATGAAGTTAGGTCTGCTTTTCCCTGTGCAGGCTGCATACATAGTTACGTGATATGCCTGATGCAAACTCCATAAATGGAACTAGAGTCCTTAATGCATGAGCCGTCACTTCTGTTCGGCGGTCTACTAGGTTTGGTACGGTTTCAGATGCCCTATGTTTTCAAGAATTGTGTCTCCTATCTCGTTTATGAGATTTTAATGAAGTCTTAAGGAACATGAACTCCTCTTCCCTGATGCACAATCTTTCATGGATTTTGTCCTTTCTACATAGCAACCCATATCCCTAGCCATATTCCTTCACCTAGTCGCCCCACAATTTCACTTATTTAGGGCTTTAAGACCATCGATCGATTTTATCATTTCCTCAGACTTGAAAGTGTCCTCAAACTCCGGTGAGAAAATGTATGTATATTGTATACCGACGACGAATCCTTTGTAGGCTCGAAAGCTATCTGGATTTCTGGAAAAGCCCACCACATCCTTGATGGTTGTAGATGTCATCTTGTCTTCATAAAAGGAGGAGACCCTCTTCATTAGCTGAAGACAATCTTCAAGGATCAAGTCAGGCTGAGTGGAGGGTGGTTCCGCAAAATAAGCACGAATGGCTGCAATCGAGGCAGGGTACGTGATGTCGGCATGAGAGGCCGCCCTTAACACCATCTGATACGATTTTCATTCTACTCTTCTTGCCTGATTGAAGTCTTGAGGAATTGTGGGGACTTGCATATATTCAACATTTAGTTGAAAGAGTCAGTGAGTTTCAGTAGACCTGTACCGATCTGCCCTATTGCCCAAACGGCATTAGTAGCAGTTGCACACTGTTTAGAGATGTTTAAATTCTCACCGACCCATATTCTGCGGTCCATTAATTAAATACTTATGTCTTGAATTATTAAAAGCAATATGTAGAACATGACATTTAACAGGAGCGATTTCCAGTATCTTCTACCTAATTCTACCTGTATCTTCCTGTAGTATAGTGTGGTCCACAAGGCCCCTAGTTAAATGGAAGTCTTGGTGAGACCCGCTCTGGAGAGAGCTGGTTAAAGACCTCTTACAAGAAAGGTCCTACTCCATGGACCACTATATGCATTAGGCATCCACTTACACTAATGGCTGTCAACGGAATAAAGCCTCCACTTTCACTAATGGTTGTCCATGGAGTAGGACATTCATCGTATAAGGTCTTTAACGAGTTCCCCACTGTGGTTGTAACTATAACACAACAGTAACAACCAAAAGTAGTGCAAAGAAAGAGTATAAGAATTGTATTTAAATAGGAATTTGACACTTACTTCTCACAATGTCTGCCAGTGTATCCCTGGTGACAGTTGGTGCAAACGTACCCACCAAATACATCAAGCATACAACTATCACTGAAACTGCAGGAAAAACATTATTAATTTGACTACGAAACATGTTGCCATATTTACTGTACGGCAATTTTTCTATCTGAACTACTTATTACCTTTTGTCTACTGTTGGACAAGCACATAGCGAGCAGGGAGCAACAGACGGATCACCAAAGTACCCAGGTGCACACAAGTTACAGTAAGCACCAGCAGTATTCTCTTCACAACTCTGTGGAAAGGTAGAGAAGACATTACAACACACCGTATTTACCCAGTTAGAAGCGCCTACCCAGTTAGAAGCGCCCCCCCCCATACGAAATGTTGGCACTTTTTATTGTTTTTGTCCCCATTTATAAGCGCCTACATAAAACACGCAAAATTAAATAAAAAAAATTAAAATCGAGCCTGCAGGTTATAAGGGAGATTTTTTTGCACGCTAAAACAAAAAAAAAGGCCCGTTTCTCTCTAAGCCTAAACGTTCACCTATCGAACATAGCTGCATCAGTGATACAAATCACGTGAAGGCCGAGTTAAAAATCGAAATTTTCCCACTTTTTGCCATGCATCTCTTGTAATAATTTATGAAAACTTGTAGCTCGTTTCAAGATTTCAGGTGTTTTAACTGTTAATTTCGTAATTTCAAATCAACTTTTAATTACGGTAATGGCAGCCAATTTCATTGTGTTTGAACGTCGCATCTTTCTTCCTCCTTGGTCGCATCGTTGATCGCTTACTCCGTTCTGGTCCGAATTTCCTGTTCCTACACAGATGATGATGATGAGCGAAGAGTGCGTGTAGTGTGTAACTGATAAGCTGCTTTAGCGTGCTGTATAGCAATGGCATTTTTCACGGACGAGTAGAGTGCACTGCTGATTATTTACGGTACCATGTTAAACGTGCTAAAAAGTATGCAATATAACGATAGTACACAGTACTAAAAGGCAAAATAGCTTTTATTTCGATTACAAGGCAATAAATGTTTTGGAAGCTGGTATTAAGTATGCACTAGTGGCGTTTTTTACCTCCAGATAGAAGCGCCCTCCACTCAAACTTGCTAAGCGCCCGGAGCTTCTTACTGGGTAAATACGGTAGTCAATATGGCTATAGATTTAATTTGAGCCTTAAACATTCAAAATGACTGCCATTGCTGCCATTTTCTCAAGAGATCCTTACCAAGCAGTACCCAGTTTCCTTATCGCACACATTGCTTCGGCCATTGCACTCGCATGGGACTGCAACTCCAACTAAGTCCAGAATATCTTTGCTGTCAAGGAAGTTGGGCTTTCGCTTTCTGTAGAATCCATCAGCAGGATCCTTAAAATGTAAGTGGAAAAAATACACTACTATTTTATTTGTATTTTAGTTGTATTACTATTTTAATACACATTCACTATCACCAACAATATAAAAAAAAACACTCATGTCATGGTTTATGAAGAGTTTCATTCTGGTTTGTTGAGTACCATACGAAATCGATAATTTTTTTGTGTTTCATTATGACACTCCTTTCCAAATTTAATTTTCCCGAGGCCGAAGGTCGAGCAAAATTTGCTGGAAAGGAATGATAAAAAATCAAAATTATTCTTATGTAAAAGCTTGAGCACTGTTCGGTGGAGGTGAAAGGGGAAAATCGTAATTTCTGTCTGAACCAAAATGTCAACTATTTATCTGAAAGCCGACAGGCTCATTTTACTTTGGTCCGGAACACTATTACTAATATAATTACGCTATGACCAAATGTTTATGAATTTTACAAGTTAATGTGTAAAACTGGTAAACATTTGGCCATAGCGTAATTATATTACTAATAGTCAAGTATTTATTCAAACATGTTATTCTCGAAATTTAATTTACAACAAAAATGTTCAAATTATCCATTAAATTAGGTAATATTATTTAAACTACCAATAAATATGAAAAGTAAAATTTTCTAAACTACTCTTTGTGTCGTTTGTTGGAATGTATGTGTCATCAGTTGTGTCGTGAACGATTTGTCGAGTCCATTTTTTGGGTCCAGTAAACCACAAAATAATTTACGTATGCAACCATGGTTCTTTGCAGTTTTAACACCTTTTCTTATAGTTCTAAAAATGTACAAATGTTTAAGCGATCTAGGAAGTTGCTGTTACCAAAAGAACACAGGCTACACACCTGACATGATGTTCCATTATATTCTGGTGGACATTCGCAGATCTCTACTCCAATTGCTGCAGTAGGGCTCAGACTGCTAGGCGGGACAGCAATATCCAACGTCACATCAAACAACCTAAATTAAGAGTACTAGTCACATTACTAACAGCAATAACATGTCACAATTAAACTGAGATATGCCCTAGTCTCATTGTCAGGACCGCCATTTAACGTCGGTTATGAAACAATAATTGGTTTTGCATAATTACTAATATGTAAGCATTATCCCTTCTTTTTGTTGCGAATGTTACAGTTTACGATGTTTTTTTTGCAACTTTCATTCTCCTTCAAACAGCGTAAAGCAGTCCAGAGAACGCAACAAGCGAGCGAGTGCGCGCTTGTAAATACAGAGGCTTTGGAAGCGAGCAATGTTGAGCGATGTTTACAACTGAATGAAGAAAAACGTAATCTGGATTGCGAGACCTGTACAAGGATGAATATTATATATTAATGCAAGTAGAGAAATATTATTAATATTTCAAGTAGTTTTATTAATGAATGTTTTAATTAATTTTTGCTAAACTACGACGTTGCACTGTTTGTTCTAAAGTCCCGACCAATAACTGAGAGCGTGTCGGAGAGGGGTTGCATCGTGAATGGTACAAACAAAAGAGTAAACAAATGAACGAATAGATAGGCTGAAGTGACGCAGGCCTGGGCAAGAATAATTTCTGGAGGACGAGCGAGATTCTGTCTCTCTCGCCCGCAATGATCCATGTAACAACACGTAAAAAGTTTGTGGTTCCTCTTAGCTCGCTCTGCCAGTGATTTTGTCAGGCTTTAGCCGAAAGATCCGACTGTCTGAATGTGAGTATGGGAAAGAAAAAGGTGTTGTATGAGAACACTAAAGAATTACAAGAATTACAATACTGGTATGGTATTCTCCTTTCTGAAATTGTGCATGTTTTTAGTCCTAAACTTTACAACTAAGGAATTATTCGCCTTCGTTGTTAACTTGGCTAAATGAATTGTGGAAACAGCGTGACCCAACAAATTTAACTTAACTCAAGTTTAAATTCTTTTATTAAATTATTTACTTCATCAATTTGAAGTTGCGGTAAAAATGACAGGGGTAGATAAACATGTAATAAAGTAACTTCAAGAGTGTTGAAATAAAGAGGTAACGAATGTTAGCATATTTTGGTGGCTGAGGCCAAGTTGTAAAATTACCGTTAATTGCTTTTTTTTTTTATTTTGTTAAATAAATGTGTAAGATGTTACTAATTTGTGGTCACTTGTGTCCTTCATAGCACACTGTTCGATGCAATCATTTATTTATTTTACTAATTAATTTCATTAATTCAAATTCTTCCGCTCGACAAGCCATCCTTTTATTTAATTTATTTAATATATTGCCTTTTTATCGGTACTCACAACTCAAAGGATGTAACAGTTATCATCATTTTAACTAAGGAAGTGCTTTTTTTTAAAGGGCATCATCCTATCGTTTCTAACAAATGACAAAAATTAC
>JAHWFP010236923.1:16188-69316 GCA_023313725.1 Lithobius niger
GACAAAAATTACAATACTTTGATAAATAAATTTATGGTACACGCCTAAAGGCGCAGACTTAGTTATAAAGCCACTTACCGTCTCGCTGTGTGGAATCTTTCGGTTGCATGAGAGAAATTACACATCCGTTATAAAAATTTGAAATTAGACGTTAAAAATTAAAGCATTATTGAGCCTGACTTGTACCATTACTGAAGCAATAAATTATTTTAAAAAAATGAGAAGTGACACACAAAACATGAGCACCTGACATTTACGGCATAATTTGACAATCTATTGAAAGAAATTCCAGCCATATTTAAAGTAAAAATGACCAGGCCCGTAGGCAGGGAGGGGTAGTCGCACGACTTCCCCTCTTCCCATTCCCTGAAAATTTTGAAGGTCAGGAATTTGAGAACAAAATGACCTCAAGGTCCCAGATTACAAGACACAGGTGACCCTAAGGTCCCAAAACTGAGAGTAAAAATGTCCCTATTATGTCCCTGAAAGAAGGAAGAACAAATTAAAGTGGAGTATGTTGCTTTGAAATGTGAAAGCTTTTCTAGAATAATACCTTTAATTGTTTTGGACAAAACTGAGTACCAGGTTTCATAATTTTCGCCTTTGATGGTCCTTTAAAAAAAATTGTCTATAGCAGATATTGTTGTTATTATACCTTTTAATGAACTGACATGTTCGGTAAACAAATACTTTGGTTTGTTACTCGGAGACGTAAATAAACGTGAACCAGGGGAAACACTTTATTCTACCGACTAAGAAAACATTACGGAATTGTATAGAGAAATAATGGCGCAAGTGGCGCCATCCTGTGGCCTAAATTAACACTAAATTTCTCATAGCCCACTCTATGCAGTGACATGCAGGAAAGCCCCAATTTGGAGCCCAACAGAATCAAAGCGCACGCAAATTTAAACGACACTCCCCCTTGTTGGGGCTACATTTAACACACTTGAGTTAAGAGTCAGAAAAGCTTAGTTTTTAAGCTTGACTGCTGTCCTGAAGTTTGTTTTGGACAAGTCCCAGTTCTAGTGCATTTATGCCAGCTTTCTTCTTTGACAGTGTTTTTGTGAAGATATCTGCTTTATTTTCACATGAAGGCACATATTTAAAGCTTAATACGTTCTTCTGCACATAGTCCCCGAGAAAGTGAAATTTCAAATCTATATGCTTGCTACATTCAGAGGTCACCTTGTTCTTTGCTAGGTGCACTGCTCCCTGATTGTCAATGAACACTTCAGTTGGATCCGACACAAAAATTCCCATTCCAATCTCGTTGAGGAAGCTTCTGAACCACAGAACTTCTTTAGCAGTATGACACATCGCCATATACTCCACTTCAACTGTAGAGAGCGACGTAGCCTCCTGTTTCTTGCTCCGCCATGACACAGCGGCACCTGCTAGGATGCATGTGTAGCCGCTGTAGGATTTTCGATCCGTGACGTCTGATGCCCAATCTGCGTCGGAATAAAATGTTGCTTTGAATTAGTTTTTCTGTAGTGCAGCTTCATAGCTTTCGTTCCTTGAATGTATCTTAGTATATGTTTGAGTCCGGTCCAATGTTCCTTTGTAGGCTTGTTACAGAACTGGCTCATGTAGGCTACCGCGTAGGCCAGGTCGGGTCTTGTACCATTGGCCAAGTACAGTAGGCTACCTACTACTTCTTTGTAAGGTTTGTCTGTACAGCTCGAGACATCATTTCCATCATATTTTGAGAATTTTACCCCTGGATCCAATGGGGTGGATGCTGGCTTCGAGTCTGCCATCTCAAACGTTCGCAAGATTTCTTCTGCTTATGCTGTTTGGTACGCGTAATCCTGATGAAAAGGATTTCGCTGGCTTCTCCAAGATCTCAGGCCTTGAACCTTTCTTGCAGTTTTCTTTTGAAGTTATTCAGGGCTTCTGTATTTCTTACAATGCTGAAATTATCGTCCACGTAGACTCCCACAATTAATCCCTGCTTCATGTCAAAATACACGCATGGATCAGCTACAGATTCCTTTAGGCCAATGTCTTTTAGAAACGTGTCTACGCATGCATTCCACTCCCTTCCGGATTGGTGGAGTCCGTATATGCTTTTCTTGAGTTTACATACGTATTCTTCTTTGCCTTCTTCGACAAATGGATGAGGCTGCTCCATGTATGTTTCTTCGCTGAGGGTTCCATTTAAGTATGCGGCCGTGATATCAATCTGGTGCTTTTGCCAACCAAGTTCCACTGCTAGGGCTACCAGAGTTCTTACAGACTTCAGCTTGATGACGGGCGAGAATGTGTCTTTATAGTCGACGCCTTCAACTTGCATAAATCCACGTGCAACTAACCTTGCCCTATATCTCTCTAGGTTGCCATCTTGGTTGTATTTTTTCTTGAACACCCACTTTGATTTTTATCACTCGTCTCCCCTCAGGCTTAGGGGCCAGCTCCCACGTACCATTTTCTCGTAAGTTCACCATCTCTTCGCTCATAGCTTGTTTCCAATGTGAAGATTCGGGACCACTGAGAGCCTCTTCTACGGTGCTTGGGTCCGCTCGGCTTTCTTCGGCTTCATGTACGGTGTTGCATTTCATCCGGAAATCACTTCTTGCCGCTTGTTGTAGGGATGGACTGTCGGTTCTACCTCTTCTAGTGGTAGCTGTGTACAATCTGTATCGTAGTGCTCCCCCTGCCCCCACATTCCTCCTCCAGCAGGGTTCGCACAAGATCACACAGAATACATTCACGCACTTCCAAGGACTTTTTCCCAAAACCAATCAAGGACATTTTTAAGACCAATATAAATTTTTCAAGGACCTTTATTAATGAACACACTTACGCAAATAAGGGTATTTAGCTTCAAACTGGGCCTTCCTTTACTTACGATAAAAAATGCACTACCCTACCCAAAGTTGTTTAAAATAACAACCATAAAAAATGTGTCTTTATCTTGCTCAAAGCTAAAGCATACTTTTAAAATTAGACAAAAAATTTTAATTCAAGGACGATCAAGGACTTTGCAGACAATTTCAAGGAATTCAAAGCCTTGAATTTGTTTCCAACAAATTCAAGCACTTTCAAGGACTTCAAGCACCTTGTGCGAATCCTGTCCAGGTTTACAGCATTTTCCGTATTTTCTTCCTGGTTACGATCTGATCCCAGCTCAAACATGACCAGGTCTACTTCAGATTCCTTGCGCCTTTCTTCAGTAGTAGTCCTGTGTTTTTCTTGAAAAGAGAACACATCCTCTTCTAATTTCACGTCTCGGCTGACGAATATTTTGTCGTGGTTATAGTCCCACAATTTGTACCCTTTAACACCTTGGGGATATCCAATAAAAACTGTCTCTATGGCTCTTGGATCCAATTTCCCTCTTGGAATATGCCTACCAAGATCGACAGCCGAACACTCTCAGGCGGTCTACGTCTTCCACCTGATCATCCCACAGTGAGGAGGGTCTTCTCCCACCAACGGCTCGGGATGGGCAGAGATTTCTTACTTGGCATGCAGTACTTGCGGCTTCAGCCCACTGGTTGTTAGGTAGACCAGACTGTAGAAACATGCATCACACCATGTTGAACAATGTCCGAAAGAATCTCTCCAAAATACCATTCTGCTGGGGGTTTCCTGGAACGGTAAGCTGTCTCTTAATCCCATTTTCACGTAGATAGGCGTCAAACTCCAGGCTTCTGTATTCACCGCCATTATCTGTTCTTAGTGTTTTTATTTTCGTCTCATGCATGTTCTCTACTTCGAGTTTGTATTCTTTAAAATTTTGGAGAACTTCGGCTTTTGCTTTTATTGTGTACACCCTAGCATACCAGGTATAGTCATCAATAAAAGACACCAAGAAATTTGCTCCTCCTTTAGACCTTGGCGTGACCTTCCCTATTACGTCAGAATGTACGATCTCCAAAACTTTTGTTGTCTTATTGTTCTTGTAAGATGGGAATGGGGATCTTGAAGGCTTACCCTTATGCAGGTTTCGCATGGATGGTCGTCTTCACTTCCGATTTCCACTTCGTCTTCTGTTTTGGACATGCTTCGTACTGCTGTTTTCAAGTTTTGTGAAGGTGGCTAAGTCTGTGATGTCACAAGTCATCTATTTTGCTTCGTACTGCGCAAGCTACTTGTGCAATCTCGGTCATCTTGTACAGGCGATTCTCTCGTCGAGCTATCAAAATTACAGTTCCACATTCATCTGTTACTGTTACTTTACCATCCTTGAAACGTATTTCGCAGCCCATTTCTTCTATCCGGCCAACAGAAAGCTAGTTTCCGTCTAAATATGGAACATAGAGCACCTTGGCGAGTGTGATTCTAGCACCCCCATTTTCTTCGAGTAGGTCTAACACGGCGTTTCCAGCATCCACAACTTCCATTGTGTCTTTAATGGCGACCTCCACAATCGATGATCGTGGTGCTAAGTTCGAAAGTTTGTCCTTGCATGGGGTCATGTGATCACTTGCAGCACTATCAAGTACCATGTATTGGCGTTGTGATCGTCTGTGGTTGCCGTGTGTAGTGCCTTTTCCACTTTCACTAATCTAGACGATTTTGCCTTATCTACAGTTTTTGTTTCTTCAGTAGGCCTATATTTAGACTTCTGTTCTTCTTCTTCTACCTCTGGACAATTTCTGGCAATGTGGCCAAATTTTCCACAGGCAAAACACTTAACGTTTCGCTTGTCTTTGTCAGGGATCCTCTTTCCCGTTTCACCACTGCTTTCTTCATTTTTCTGTTTATTCTTGTTGTAGTTGGTGTAAGGCTTGTTTTTATTTATCAGAGCGTTAGACTCATCTTCTTTAATTTTAGGCTCTTCATTTCGAAGTTTGCGTTTTTCTTCGAGCAGCAATCTTGCCTTCACAACTTTAGTACTTAGGTTAGCTTTTTGGTATTCTAAGTTTAGAATCAATGTCTCATACTCCTTGGGAAGGCCCATCAACATACCCAAGGCAACTTCTTTGTCGTTAAAACTGTAATTACATGCCTACAGTTTTCTGTGAATGTCAGTAATTCGGCTTAAGTGTGCATTCATTTTCTCATTTTCCTTCATGTTTACGTTGAAAAAATCACGCATTAATTGTATCATGTGAAGGAGTCCGTACTTAGAGTGTATTTCTTCTAACGTTTCCCAAGCCTCTTTTGCTCTAACACAACTCCCAATATCATCCACGTAGTTATCATCCACTACTAGAAACAAGAATGTCAATGCCTTTTCATTTAACTTCCTTTCGTCGTTTGACATGGTTGTTGCATAGCTAGGTTCGATGGCTTCCCAAGCGCCGCGCTGTACCTAGCTCTAATGGACCATGCATGGTAGTTATCGGAATTAAGCTTTGGGATTTTGAATTCGTGTGTTGACGTAGCCATTTTGTAAAATAAATTTTGTAGGTTTATTACCTCGTCTATTCACTGTTGTTTCGTCAACAAAAAACTTCTTCTAGACCTGTTCACTTCACTGTTGTTTCGACAGCGCGTCTTCGTTTTGCTTTGCAATTGCGCAAAAAACAAAATGTCACCAAGTTCACTTAGTGATCGTCGTCGTCATGCTCTTCGGCCGTCTGCCAAGGAAGAGTTCGTTCGTATTTGCTTACCACAGGGCGCAGTAGAAACGTTCTGGTCCCATAACCTGTAGTTTTTATACCTTTTGATGAACTGACATGTTTGGTAAACAAATACTTTGCTTAGTTACTCGGAGACGTAAATAAACGTGAACTAGGGGAAACACTTTATTCTAACGACTAAGAAAACATTACGGCGTTGTATAGAGAAATAATGGCGCAAGTGGCGCCATCCTGTGGCCTAAATTAACACTAAATCTCTCGTAGCCTACTCTATGCAGTGACATGCAGGAAAGCCCCGATTTGGAGCCCAACACAATCAACGTGCACGCAAAATTAAACGACAGATATCAGAGCATACTGTTGCTCAAAAAGATGGAAGTTTTTCTCAGTAATACATCTAGTCATATGGGCCTGAAGTTAATTACAACATTTGCCCCTTAATGATTGGTATGGTGATACTTAATTTGTTGAGAATTGGTGTCAACAACACACTTAAATTCCTTGTGTCACAGACCCATAATTTTGGAACCGGTTTGTGAGAAAAAAAAATTTTAAAAATACTTCCTTTGAACCTATTAGCACATGTAACTTAGAGAAAAACAGGAGTTAATATTAAACCACATGAGACGTATTAGAAACAGAAAGCAGCTCTAGGAAGGGGAGGGGGATAACCCAGAATTCAATATGAGTACCTCCAATCGTGGTAGGAGACGAGAGAATGTTCAAAATAGACCAATATAAACTCCACAGCGGCTGAAGGGACCTGATAGACACCCATAATATCCTGACTTGCAGGAGTGGCAAGGACTTTTTTATGTTCCCTTTAAGTAACTAAGATCATATCAAAAACCAAAACTGGTAAATGGGGCCGCCAAGTTCCGAATGGTTCAGCCCTTCAAAGGAGTGATTTCAACACACCAAAACATTCGCCAAGTTAATCGCACCGCTTAATAATTCGAAGGTTAAATGAAAACTAGAACATTGCTAATTTCGGTAGCAATGTTCAAGTTTTCATTTAACGTCCAAAGTATTATTCGGTGCGATTAAGTTGGCGAATGTTTTGGTGTGTTGATATCACTCCTTTGAAGGGCCGAACCATTCGGAACTTGGCGGCCCCTTTTACCAGTTTTGGTTTTTGATATGATATCAGTCCTTTTTTTAAAATTGTGTATTAAGACTCAACTCCGCTACCGTACAGATGTCTAATAAAATGGCATGTCAACAAGAAATTGCTTTTCAACAATTTGCTACTACCTTTTGCCTATAGGTCGAACCATTCTCAACTTAGTCACCTCTTTAGATTAGTTGCTTCAGGCAGGCTGCTCGACCTTTTGATTAGCGGAACTATTATGTCTACAATATTTACTATAACTTCATTAAACAATTTGTTGCCAGAAGTAAGAAATGCGTGAAATAAAAACAACTGTTCACCTTGCAGAATGAATGTCAGCACTGTCACTGGCACGAATGAGGATGTACTGGAGATTCTGTAAGGCAACCATCATCATACTTCTCGTCACTGGTGTTTTAGGATTATTTTTCACCTTCCAATAATCCTTGGAAAAAAGAAAAGTTTGTGAACGTCTACATAAGGGAACAAACAATTACACAGCAGCAAGGAAATGTTGGTTGTCACTAAAGAAATTTCAGTATTCTGATCTATTGCCACAGGGTTAATCGTTATAATGGTGAAATGGTCTTTTACCGTTAATATTTAACTAGCTGTTGATCCTCATCTTCAAAATGTGCTAGCTAATGTTTTGAAAAACTTACAGATACTGAATGACGGATCTTATAAAATTAAGGTAGAAGCATATTTCACTCACTCTACCCTCCCCACCTCCTATAAAAATTCTTGATATGACTATGATCAAACTACTTTACAACCGCTGTAAACAACACGCCAACTATTTTCCTTGAAACCAAAGCTCTCTCAACTAACCTCGTGTAAAGGCACAACGTAACGCCCATCAGGAGGCGTAGACTCAACATAGTGCTCTAGGACAACACGGAAATTCCCTTGTAGCTGAACTGCTGGATAAGCACGTAGCACTGTAGTTTGAAATCTATTACCATTTTCTGTCTGAACAGTAAATGAAAGCCTTCCATTGTAAGAGAGGACCTATAAGGAAATAAAGTTCTGAAAGTCAGACAAAATTGTAACTGATGTACCTATAGCAGTTTGGGTAAACGACACTATCGTCCTCACAGAGGTTTTCATGTTTGTGCTCGCTGTGATACAGTACTATGACTGTTTTCTTGTTCCATAAACAAGGCTCACTAGCAAAGATATGAATTCAAGCCTATTTTTGTTACCTGTAGCTGAACGAATTACACCTACACGCCCTCGAACCAGTAGCATCTAACATTGCCAAAATAAAGCAATTGCTCTCATGAACGTGCAAGAACATTCCCACCTCCAGATCGTTCAACTCTTAATTCCCAAGCTACTAAGCACATTAGATAAGCAGTGGAATTCGTTTCTCTCCCCATCCAAGGAAGGCAGCACGACTGCTAGCCAAGAAAGCTGACAAGATGCCCACTGCGATAGTTCATTCGTCATTTGAACATTTCTCAAGAGTCGGTTGTGTGAGTGTAACAGTGTCTCGGCTTCGAGTCTGAACAAGATGGCTGTGAAACTGGGCCATTGAAAATTCGCCAGTTTTCACTGATGAGAACTTTTCAATTTTGTTTTGCGTTTTTAACTTTTTTGACCTATGACAAATTGTACCCTGAGTAGTGGAAGAAGATGAAAAACTGCCAATAACGGAGTTTTTGTTAGAAAAATTAACTGCCTTCTTAAGTTTTCTATAAATCGTATAAAACTCTTTCAGTACTGTACTAAAGCTGACTTGAAATCTGCAGTAAAGCTGACTTGAAATCTAACTGGAGGTAGTAGGTCTAAACTTTAGAAACAACAAAATGTTCTAAGAAATACAATTTTTAAGGCTCGGCCGATACCAACTTTGACCGATCCGATTCGATACTGATACGGTCCGAAGCTACATCACCAATACCGATGCCGATACTTCAATGCATTACTTCCAGTAAAGTTAATGTTTCTTCCATATACAGAAAATAAATTTGATGAAAAATTCCGAATCTCAAAGCTCTATGAGCAAGCATCTTGCAGTAAAGTGCATTTTTGGAACCTGTTTTTGGTTAAATAATTTGAGAACGACTGAATCTATCGCTCTGAAATTAGCACCATTGGAAAGCTCTCGAAATGGTGTATTGAAACCAAAAAAAATGCAGAATTTTTGGTGAAGATATTGCAAAAACCGATATTTGACCAAAACAGTTAGCCTATACCGCTAGTATCGGTGCCGATACCGATGCCAATATCAGTATCGGTAGAGCCTTAACAATTTGTGTGTCAAAACATGAAATATGTTAGCACAAGCCAAGCTAGACACACTGCATTTTTTGTACTTTATTAATTGAGTGTTATGACTAAACATTCAACTACTATGGTCCAAGTACAAAGATATGACTGGAAAAAAATAGCAATCACTATATATAAAGTATGTTTAAACATATTTTTATCATGGAAAGAATCAATGATTAAGTTTTCAAGATAAAAACACTTCTACAGTTTTGATTCTCATGGGCTAGGAAAATAATGTAATGTTTTAGTGTCTCTTAGTACATCTGAAGTAACGGGAGCATTGGCTTGTGAGTAGATGCTTTTCTGGAGAGACCGGTGCTCTGCATGTCTTGTAGGTGGTTGGTAAAAATTGAAGAAGCAACGTTTGAAAGTTGTTGGCAGTTGAGAATGTCAGTGAGACTGAGTGAAAGCTCCTGAATTTTTACCTTGTTTATACTACGATATGGCTGAGTTTTAGTTTGTAGTTTCTTAGTAAAGTTTTTTTTTTTTTACTAAAAGTCATGGTAACTAAGTTTCCTATAAAGGAGATTTTATTTTATTTCCGGTCTGTACTCGATTCATTAGCAAACACACAATGCACAAGTACGTCGGTGACTCAGGGCTCCATCTGTCATCTTCATCAAACCTTCATCAATTTGTTTCTAAAGTGCTTCCTCTGGGTGAAGACGGATGGCCTGCCATTTAAAATCGCCAATGTGTGGCTTAATATTTGATTCACAGATGAACTGGGTGCAACTGCATGCGGCGAGGCAACAAGTTACCAATTTACTAGAAACAATTTTGATCTTAAGCAGCCAGCTTACAGAACAAGAAAATGAATACTGCAAATGGATCTTCTTAATGCGGCTATATTCTGCATTGCAAGGCGAACGTAAGGCTTCAGGTTCAGACAACTTTTTGTTTACTTTCACATAAAAAAAATTCTGTGTAGTGACAAAAAACACGTAGAGTATACCTAAACTGAGGATTAATTTTCTTTTGCCGAATTTCAAACTGGAAGAAATATTTGTGGGTTACGTAGGTATGCTTACAATTTGCAGGCAGGCAATAACACCAGAAGTTCTCTAAATAAATCATGTAGGTGCCGCAACCAAGAAAAGCATTAACACACTTACTTTATCATCTAAAAATATGTCAGGTAGCTCCCAGTAGAGTGGGTTGTCCAAGATATAGCGCAACCCAACTGTTGTTTGACCTCTTGTTCCAGGAATAATTGACAAGCCATTTGTTGTATTGAGGTTGAATTCACCGTATTTGACCAAAGCTTTTCGCTCTTCGCCCATGGTCAGCTAATGGAGAAATCAGACGGTGGAAATTACACCTAAACATTGTGGTAAGTTAAAGCAACTATTTTTTCAAAAAAAAAAATGATTTAGTTACTGACTCTCTAGTGCAAAACCCCAAAAGTCACTGGATTCAGTTTTACAGTGGTAAGCTCAACAACTAGTTGACTCCTATTTGATAAGTAAATTCATTTCATAAGTTATTAGCAGACTAATTTCTGACATATATGTTAGCTAGAATAAATTTCCAGCGATTTGTTTCTATTAATAAATAAGATAGAATAAAAGCATCCTAAGTAAACCATTAGTTATTCTTTTTGGTATCCTACAAAAATGATAAAAAAATTAAGAAAAAATGTAATTAAAAGGCATTGGCTATGCCACAACAAAAGTTGTCTCATCAATATACGAGTCAGAGAATTATGTTGAAATTTACCACTCATTTTCACAAAGACGACTCACTGTATGTCTTCCTAATCTTCAGTGGCTGGTTGCCACCTTTTTCAGGCACTTTGACAAAAGTTTGTTGGTCCCCATGAACTCCATCATCCGCTTCGAATTTGCAAGGATCGGCAGTGGCAACGTCGAGCGGACGATGTAGGAGTTCATAGGAACCAACAAAATTTTTGTCAAAGTACTTAATGAAGAAAATGACAGCCAGCCACTGAAAATTAGCAAGATATAGAGTGAGTCTTCTTTGTGAAAATTTGTGGTAAATTTCAACACAATTTTCTGAATTATGACTCATAATACTGGCTATGCCGTATTGTCCTTAATGTAAAATAGTATGTTTTTCAAATTTGTGTTCTGTATCCTCCCCGCTATGTCACTGAGCATTTTCAGCACGATTGGCTTAGTTAACTCGTCTGGATCCTGAATCTTAACTCTGAATTGCGGGTTATATAACAACGTCCCCCCCCCCCCCCCCTTCCATCCTCTAGTGAATCTCCCATAGTCCGCAACTCTTGACAGGGAGCCCAGTTCACTGACTGGCCATAATGGCAACTGCCAGAAGAAACACTGTTTTCTGGGTATGGTGTAGTACCAAAGCAACACACAGAAGGTCATACGGTGCTTCAAAGAGGCTTGCCAGCCCAAGCGGAAGATCGCATCTTGGAAACAGTGACCCAAACCCATGGGCATTGTGTCCCGAAAGATTGCATGATCCTCGAGACGATGAGACTGGATACAATTTCATCTCTCTTGTAAAAGGTGAAGACTGAGTTGACCTTAGACCGGTACCCCTGAAGGCTGTCACGGAAAGTACTTCCTGGAAAAGATGGAGGAGGAATTCCGAAAGCGAGCGGTGGATAAGAATAAGCCACATTCTCCATGGTGTGCCATTGGAACTACTCGTTTCATTTGCCTCGACCTTAATCTGTGATGGCCGGTGGAACTGAATGAGGTGAGAAACCAGAGATTTCTAGTGACCTTGTCACAATCTCCACATGAGAAGCTGCATCACCTCCGCCTTGGGGTGTAATGCGTTCCCATTGGGTTCAGACAGAAGATTTGGCATTGGGTGCAGCATGATTGGAATTTCCTTGATAAGTTCCGGAAGGTCTACAAGGCCATGCTGCTGCCGGGCACATGGCAGCTACTAGTATGTACTGCCCTGGTGACCGGCGGATCTTTTAAAGCACTAGTGGAATCAGAGTAAAAGGTGGAAGTACTTGTGGGAGCAGAGTAAGAGGTGAACAGCGAGACCCAAGATGCCACAAGATGCTGACGGCATTTCGTTGCCCAAGCCGTCGGTACGAGTAGACGAATTGGCCCAGCTAGTTGTTTGGCAATGTAGCAAACAAGTTCACAATTAGGGGACCCCACTTCCAAAGTGGATCAGGGTGTAATTTCTATTCTGTGGCTGGAACCTAGTAGTCCTGGGACAATTGGTCGGCGAGAACACAGTTTTTCCTGGGGATGTGCCTCAGAATCAGGCAACTGTTGAATCCGAAGCAGATTTCTAACAAGGTCGAGGCTTCTTCGTAGAGGGCTCTGGAGTGCTCTACTTCCCCTCCGAATATACGCTATAGTTGGCGTGTTGTCTGACATGAATGTCACTGCTGAGTTAAGGAGCATATCGGGCCAATTGAGGACCGCATTCCTCACCGCCCAAAGCTCCAAGTAGTTGATATGCAAGTGTTTCTCTTCGTCCAAACACTTTCCCGCTGCAGTAAGTTCCCTCAGATGCGCTCCCCTGCCTTGCAGAGAGCATCCGTGAAGATCGCGCAAGCTGGGGGTTGGGGTATGAACACCCCTTCGGCGCAAGCTGGAGTCGGGGCATCCCTTCGTTGAGATTGGATATCAATGGCTACCATGCTAATTCTCCCCTAATGGTAGACAGTGAAAGGGGATGAACTCTTTCTAGAAACTCCCATGTGCCCAGTTGGTCGTCCTGAACCACTGTAGGCAGCGTGCTCTCCACATTCCCATTGGTACAAGTGACGCCAGGGTGTCGGCCTGTCTGATGACTTGTCTCCGATCCCTCTTCATTATGGACTCTGCTGCCATGAGGCCTAGAAAGGCTTTCTGTAGCAGCTGCCAGGTGGTCTCACAAGGAAATGAGCTAAGTGGAACTCTGCTCCCAGGAATGAAAAGTTCATGTAAGAGTTGAACCTAAACATCGCGTTCTATATGCCTAGGCCAAGGCGGAACAGGTCTCCCGTCTGACATAGCTTGAGAACGAGCTGGGTCTTGCACAGGTCATGGAGCAGCCAGTCGTCCAATAAGCATCTGTTTTGATGCGATGTTGGTGCAAAAAGCAGGGCGGAGGATCGAAGTAAATATATGTGGCGCATGCACAGTCCTAATACCATGCACAGTCCTAATACAATAACTTTGAAGTGGTAGATTACCTCATTTGAAATAAACAGGAAGAACTTGAACACCGATAGGTGAAGTGGCTCGTGGAGGTATGCGTCTTCCAAGACCAGGAACACCGTGAACTCGTCCTATTGAAGCGACTCCCTCACCGAAGTCAGGGTTTCCATCTGGAAATGTTCCTGAAAGATGAGCTCATTCAGCCGGCAAAGGTTGAAGATCAGACTCGTGCCTCCTCCCTTCTTCGGGGTGACTCTTGCCGAAATGTAGAACCACCGGTGTCTCCAGAGGGTACCTTTAAATGGCATCTCTGCTTACGACAACGTCCACCTCTTCCTCTAGCTACGGGCCTCTGTGAGCTAGTAGTCATGTGGTGCCTTGATTGGCAGCTGTGTGGTTGAGGCGAACGGAGGACAGTAGCCGTCCCTGACGATGTATAGATAAGACAAAAATGTCCTTGGTAACCCATTCCAACTCCTTGATGCTGAGCTTTAATTTGCCCCGCACCAGACGGTGAAAGGGTGCAGTCAGCAATGTACTTGGCTCTTGCCCTTGGCGGGGAAGCTGGGTACCCCTATTGCCACGTCCCTTCGGTTGTCAGCTGTGGGGTCGAGGCGAACACCGCAGCACCGCAAGACACAGGTTCTTTGTCAGAGACGACAGTAGTCCCTGACAAAGACGACAGCAGTCTATATATCATCAGGAACGACAGTAGTCGTCCCTGACAATATATAGATAAGGTGAAGGCGTCCTTGGTAACCCGTTTCAACTCCTTGACGTTGAACTTTAACCTGCCCCAGGTTGAAACGAGGACTAGCCACTTCTGGTTTTCACTTCACTTTCCACTACGGCCGTGGTAACTGACTGTCCTTACTTAGGCTGCAGCTCCTTCCCTTGGCTGGGAAGGTGGGTACTCCTTCTGCCATTTCCCTTCGTTTTAGTGTAGGCCGAGACATTCTTATGCTGACTCAAGATGGCCGGGGGGTCCCAAAAGGGCAGTTTTCCACAAGGCAACCCTACACAGGTCTTGTCCTTCATAGCCATCTAGGGTTTCTTCTTGTCCAATCTAGGAGCTTCCCATTGAACAACTTTGCACTACCGTGAAATGGAAGCAGTCTGAGGCGGTGCAGTGTCTGTAGGCAGATTGGTAGCTGAAGCCAGGCAGGCATCTCAACGTTGAAGTGCTGCCTTCCTAATCAGGAGCAATCCCCAATTCATGGCTTTGCTCTGGATGCTTGTTTCATGAAGAGTAAGGATTGTTGTGCAAATCCTCATCAAGAAAGCACTTGAGCGGCGTATACTGCCCAAAATAGCCCCAGCCACGGACTCACCTTTATGTGCACTAACGCCGAAGGTATCACCAGCAAACTGCTGAATTTTACGAGGTGTCTTGATCAAATAAAACCTCAAGTCACTTGCATCACGGAAACTCACTTATCGCCTACCAGCACTTTTGATTTGTCAAATTATGAAACGTTCCATTCGAACCGCCATGGTCCCCAGAAAGAAGGTGCTTTAATCTCTGTATCTGACACTGTGCCCCACCCTCCTGAAAACTTGCTGCAAACCCCACCGTGATTGGGAAGCTATCTCGATTTCTGTGTCCTGCGGTGCTCGTGTTGTTGTTATTGGTTACTGTTACTGTAGCCCTGACACGAGTATTGCTGCCATACTGAATTTATCAACATGATTTCCAGCAATCTTCGAGCTGCTGGTGGCAAGGATGTTGTGCTCATTGGAGATTTCAACTACCGCGACGTGGATTGGACCCACGCCATCTCCGACTTATACTGCAACCCGCCAATTGACCACTTTGTGATCATGGCTGACGACTATTTTCTCACCCAGAACATCACCTTCCCAACTCGGTACAGAGCCAATCAACGACCTCCCCTGCTCTACCTTCTCTTCACATCCGGCGAGGCCGACATCCTCAACCATCAATGCCACCACCCTTCTGGTAAATGTGACCATGTCGTGCTCTCTTGGACAAATCCGCATTTCCAGTTCAATAATTTTGATGACTCCGTTTATTCCCAATTTGCCAAGGCTGACTACTACTTACTCATCGAAATCATCTCAAGTATTAACTGGTAATATGAGTTAAGTTGTCTCCACTGCAACGATGCTTGGTCTGTACTTAGCGACTTTTTAGTCAGTGTCACCCATAACTTCATCCCGCCTGCACCCATACCAGTGCATCGCTTAAAACCTCCTCGGCTTTCCCCATCCATCAAGAGAGAAATCAATATCAAAGCAAGAAAGTGGAAAACTTACCAGTCACGTCCTGATGGTAGAAACTGAAACGAATCACCATTCCTACCACAAAATGCAACTACGAAAAACTGATTGCAAAGCGATCCAAGAGCATCGTCAACTTTACTCCTACTTCCGGTCGAAACATGCAATTCAACGTACCTTTACTATGACAATGACTGATGGTAGTACTTCGACTGATAAAGTCCAGATTGCAAGATCTATGAATGCATATTTCCATTCTGTTTTAATCCTCCATCTCACGCACCGTCACAGCCACCAGCTGTTGTCCCTGAACCCAGAGGGCATGCAAACCCTCCAAAACACTAGGACCTGATGGTATCCATTCAACACTTTTGCATCACTGTGCTGAGGCCAGTGGCGTAACTTAGTCAGCGTGGGCCCTGGTGCAAGAAATTGGAGCGAGCCCCCCCCCTTTTTCCTCGCACCACTCCATATGTCTAAAGATGACATATGATTGGAAAATGGTATCAAGTCCCCTGCCAATCCCGCCCTGTCACTTCCACC
Source organism: Lithobius niger (assembly GCA_023313725.1). Lineage (NCBI taxonomy): Eukaryota > Metazoa > Arthropoda > Chilopoda > Lithobiomorpha > Lithobiidae > Lithobius > Lithobius niger. The sequence goes on from JAHWFP010236923.1 coordinate 32,001, forward strand.
TCACCCCATCTTCTTAATGTCAAGTCCCCCCCTCCCCCAGTCTCTTTAATGTAAAATTGAAGTAAAGTTTCCTTGCACGACGATTTTCGATCGAAAGTATGACAAAGACCTGTTAAGCGGTCTTGTGTTATGGTGCTTTGTAAATTAAGCCCCGTCCACACTTAGAAAAAAAACCCCGGGCATGAGCATGATTTGTCCACACTGTACCCGACCTGGACCTTCATGTCCTGGACAAAAGCCGGACTTCAGACCGTGACCATGTGTGTTTCAAGTGTGGACGTGATCGCGGGGCCGCGCTTTATGGAAACGTTTTGACGGCAAGTGCTGATAAACAATATCGAGATAAACGGAAGCTGCAGTTTACTTTCGTGACTACTGCATTCCCCGGATTGCTATGACGGGTGTTTCTATATTATTTATCTCTATAATCTTTCTCTCCTTTTTCTCTCTCTCTCGTTTTTGCTTTATTTCGCTTTTTTTTTAATTTGTGTGTGGGCCCCCCTCTACTGTCATTCAGCATGGGTTCCCCTGCAGCTGCACCCTTCGCACCCCGCACGTTATGCCACTGGTTGAGGCACTTGTCATTCCACTCCCCCCATATCATCTACACCAAATCTATTCAAGAAGCGGTTATTCCATCTGATTGAAAGGACGATCCATAAATCCGGCAATCGTGCACAGCATAGCAATTACCAGCCTATTACCCAATTATCACAAGTTGGCAAAGTCCTCGAGAGGCTGGTGTGCATGCACATGTAGACATTTTTTGAACAACATGACACTCTTTCCCCAAGCCAGCATGGTTCCGCGAATGGTACTCATGCCTTACCAATCTGCTGGATTCTCTTAACTACTGCACTAAATTCATTGATGAACGTGTTACTTGTGATGTCATCCTCCTGGACATTAGGAAGGCGTTTGACACAGTAGATCACTCCACTGTCATCAATAAGCTTACGACCAAAGGTGTTCACGGGAACCTCCTTCGATGGATCACTGACTGTCTCTTGGATCCCCGCCAATGTGTATCTGTCAAGGGAGCCCGCTTTACATGGCTGCCTGTTACAAGTGGTGTGCCCCAAGGCACTGTGCTTGGACCCCTCCTTTTCCTTGTGTATATTAACGACTTCCTTGGTATTGTTGCTTCCTTACGCAACCTTTCGCCAATGACTCCAAGATCTTTAGGAGACTTACAACCAGCTCTGATGTACTTGTCCTCCAGCGTGACCTGAATGCCATCCCACAATGGGCCAATGTAAACAAAGACTAAAATACTAGGAGCACCTGGTTAATTTTAGTTTTTGTTTGCCTAAAAGAAACTATACATTACCTTTTATTTATATAGCAGTCCCCCCTCCCCCATGGAGCTCTATTATCCCTAGCTTGAAAGTTGGCTTCCCTGCCGGTCTCGTAACTCACTGTGCAATGCAGGAACTGGCTCCGTCTATATAAGCGGATCGCGGCGGAGCGCAGCATAATGTTTCTTCCAACTCACATGAACCTAGTTCATTGTGGGGAGGCTGGGTGGGTAAAAGGTAATGGATATTTTCGTATAGGCAAACACGAACATTTTGCCGGCCCCCAGTCAGGCTGGCTAAAAATGGTTTCTTTTTGCCTAAAACATACTTAACCTGATAATTTTGCATTACATTCCCCGAACGTGATGTTCCCCTGGAGGTTTCTTCCGGTGCGCAGCCGCCTGCTCGCATGTCCCTACCGCCCATGTGCGTGGCAGTCCTCCCTTATAAAAGCGACAGCACGCAAGCTATCGGCATTCATTTTACTCTCAATGTGTCAGGCGGTGACTCGAGAGGGGAGGCACGGCGGAAGTTAGGTTAAGTATGTTTTAGGCAAAAAGAACCATTTTTAGCCGGCCTGGCTGGGGGCCAGCAAAATGTTCTTTCTTTATTGCCAAAACATCTTAACCTGATAATTTTGCATTATCAGTTGACCTCGTCAGAGTTTGGTGGCGGGCACCGCCCTGACGAGCGCCCCGGATGCAAGCAGGCGTTTCCCCAAAAATTTTTATCTGGAAGGGAAAAATTTGCACTTTATTCTGAACAACATGGAAAACAGGAGCTCGGGTCTCTTTCATAGGGGTTGGTGGCCCTGAAAAGGACCGTTGTTTGTGGATCTTGCTTCCTTCTGGATGGCTTGCTTCTGCTTCGTTCTGAGTGCTTAATGGGGGTTTGACCACGGTTCTGGCTGCGACGATTGGTCCCAGCCGGTGTAGTCCAGTTTCTTCCCTTGACATATCCCTCAAGTAGTGGGAGGTGAAGGTTGATTGATGACGCCATGATACAGCTGCAAGTATTTCTTCTACAGGAATGGCGTTGTGGTGGGCCCATGATGTGGAGATAGCTCTTACTTCATGAGCTGTCACTCTCATGCTCTCATCCGTGGCTTGTTTATCATATGCTGCCTAAATGGTCTTCTTAATCCACCACGAAACCATGGCTGCTGAGGTTTCGCCGGTTTGGGGATCTACTGGTAGACAAAGTTGGTTTCTGCCACGGCGGATGTCTTCGTGGCGTGTACGCGCTGAGTAGAACCGTAATGCCCTGACTGGTCAAAGAAGGCGTTCGGGTTCGTTTCCTACTAAAGTGGACAGGGCCGGAAAGGTTATTGGTTTCGAGGGTTCAGAAGGTTTTTGAGTTTTTGCTCTGAAGGTTGACCTTGGATATGGGTGACAGAGGAGAAATTGGGCCCAAAAATGCAGTATGCCGGGTCTGCGGAGAGGGCTTGAATTTCAGAATAGCGACGGCTAGCTGCTAAGGTGACGAGAAAAACAGTTTTGCGAGTCATGAGATGGATGGAGCTGTCTTGCATAGGTTCATATGGTTCCTCCATTAGGGACTGGAGAACAAGCGATAGGTCCCAGTCCGTTATTGTTCTTCTGGTTGTGGGTCTTTCGTTTTTCGAATGAGCGTAAAAGGGCTGAAATGCGATAGTTATTCAATAAGTTGGTGTTATTAGCGGCCTTGTAGACAATGTTTAGAGCTGAGCGATAGACCAGAATTGTGGACCCTTTGAGTTTGTCTATGTTGAACAAATTAGTGAAGAAGGTTGGAAAGAGGTGGGTTGATTGGGTTAATTTGTTTTGTGTTACACCCAGAGGCGGACTGGCGGCTCAAGAGGCCAGTCGGGAAGGTAACGACCAGAGGCCACTTCTTTTGAAATTATTAGGGGAAAGCCAAGGACGTAACGAAATGCATTTGGCTGGGATGGGGGGTAGAGAGGTTAAATTTGTCGACTCATCCACCAGCTAGGGGGCTTGGGGGAGCGTTCTGAGGTCCCCCAGCGGGGTCCGGGGCAGAACCCCAGAAGCTGACGGATTTTTAGGTATTCTATGACCTTTCCTGGCTTCAAATGACACGTATTAGACATTGCTTAGGGCGTCACACAAATAAAAGAAAATATATGTACAGTTTAGGGAAAGACTTTTTTTTAAATCCTTTCCCATGCACTAAATTTAATTTTGGTGGCTTTAGAAGAATGCTGGATCCCAGGTGTATATACAAAGACTCGGCACTAATTTTTTTTTTATTATGAAATGCAAGTGATTTAATCCTAGTGATTAATACGTCCTAGTTTTGGTTATGTGTTATCACACTGGTAGCATATTTTGGTGTTTCGTGGGGAGGGGACTTTTCTACATCAGTGTTTGATGCAAATAATTAAGAGCGGAACCAGAACAAAGTTGGGGGGTGGGGAACCGTCGAGTGTTTTAAAAAAAATTTTTGATTAATTTTTGTCTTAGTTTAGCTACATTTTTTTTGAACAATCGGCAATTTTCGCGGTCATGGCATCAAGGTGCTAGGCCAGGCGTTAGTATTTGATAGAATTCGGTCATTCACTTATGGTATTTTTGCTGAGATGCTTTATTTCTCATTTTACCTACCTGTGGGAAACATACATAACGATAATCCGATTAGCTAGCTGTATAAGTTTTAGTTTTACCATCGAAATCCAGGTTCTTTTGACCGGGTTCAGAACGGACTTAACCAAACCAAATAGTATCTAACCGAGATGGCCTTCCAATCCTTCTGACTTTCGTTATTTATAACCAATTTTGGCAGTTTTTGTCGTTTTAAAGCAAATTAAAGATTTCTCATCGGTTCGCTCATTTCCGTGACAGAAGAAACGTCAACTTCACTTTCTCTTACAACCGCCATGACTAATAGTATACGAAGGACCCATGTGTTAATGTCATGTCAGTTAATGAAATGACTCCAGACAGAATGCATACGTACATTTTGTAACTTCCTGAAGAGCAGCTTCCGTGCAATATACAGGCGCAGCTGCTCTTTCATTCCTTAATCGTGATGACGCGAGAAACTAGTAAAGTGCGGCCTTCTGTGCACTCGAAATTTCGGAGTCGTACCCGGAGGACAAAAAAAGGGTTTTACACAACCAACGTTGCTTGCACAAACTGAGAAGAGTTAATTTAGTAAGTACAGCCGAAAGGTGTAAAATTTAGCAAGAGTAAATAAAGAGTAACCGTGTATTAAAAAAAAAATTAAAATAATACTCTGAATTTCCTTTTTAACATATTTATTTCGTCTGAGAGGCCACTAGAGCGAGAGGTCAGTCGGGAATTCCCGGCCCCCCCCCCCCCCCCCCCCCCCCCCCCGACCTTACCAGTCCGCCTCTGCATACACCAACGAATCCATTTTGCCCAGTGGCTATCGTACATTCGGTTACTGGAGTCCCTGGTAGCTTTTGAGCCGATGCGTTCGGCCTTTTCTCGATGAATTCCAGCCTCTTTGAGGAGTTTGACAATAGTAGCCACCCGTGTAGGTTGAGGTTCGACAGGTTTGGGTGTACCTTTGTTCCTTTCTGTTGTGACAGAAAATCTGCTTGAAGGGGTAGACTTCTTGGAGTGTCAACTACTAGGTCTAGAAGGAGTGGGAACCATGCTGCTGATGGCCAAAGGGGGGCTATGAGCAGGAATAAGCTCTGACTTTCCTGGATTCTTAGAGGAACTTGTGGAAGGAGTTTGAATGGGGGAAAGAGGTAGGCGTATAGGTTGTGCCATGGAACCGTCAGGGCGTCGACTGCCATCGCCGTTTCGTCCGGAATCGGGCTGATGTAGTGGGAAGGTCTGGCATTGTGCTTCGTGGCGAATAGGTCCAGCATTGGGGTGCCCCAGATGGTGAAGAGAGATTCGCAGATGGATTTCTTGAGGCACCATTCGCCCGTCGGAGGTTTCTGGCGTAACAGAGAGCCGGCAATCACATTCCTGCGGCAGGGGATGTGAAGGCAGGAGTGTGATGTTCAGTGGAATGCACAGGTTGAAAATCTCTAAGGTCAGGCTGTGTAGGGATCTGGACTTTGTGCCACCTTCTTTCTTGATATAGGCCAGTGCAGTCGGGTTGTCTGCCTGAATTTGGATGATCTTGTTTTGGATCTTTGGGAGAAAATGGTGTAGGGCGAGTAGGATTGCACGAAGCTCGAGGGTGTTGATGTGGTCTTTGCATGTTGGGGAGGTACCAAAGGCCTGAAATTTTGTGGGTTCCCAGGTGAGCAACCCAGCCGGTTTTCGATGCGTCGGTAAAGATGAGCAAATTGGGTGGAGGTTCGTGAAGGGGTTGCGTCTACGTGAGGTTAGTGACGTCCGACCACCAGAGAAGGGAGTCTAGAGGAAAGTCGGGACTGAAGGGAATTTGCTTGTCTGGCAGGACCTGGTTGATTGCCCAATTGTCTATGCGATGGTGGTGGAATGGCCTGCAATGGGTGGAATGGTGGAATGGCCTGGAATGGGGATGAGGTTCGCCATTGCGTCCATTTTCCCGATGAGGAAGTTCAATTCTCGGGGAGAAATGCTTGTTTTCGAACGAAAGAGGCGAACGTGTAGGAGGAGGTCTTCTATTCGTTCCGGGGAGGTTGCGATCGTTGCTGATTGTAGGTTGAAGGAAGCCCCGAGGAACGTGAAGGATTGGGTCGGCAGGAGGCGTGACTTTGCATAGTTTATTCCAAAGCCGAGATGGTTTAGAAGTGAAATGGTCTTGTCTCTGTTGAATTCTAGGGTCTGGGGGTCCGGGTTGTTGAAGGCCCAATCGTCCAGGTAAGCACTGGCTTGGATTTGGTGTTGGTGAAGACGTGCCAGTATTGGTTTGAGAACCATAGTGAAAATTCTTGGGGCTGCAACAAGCCGAAGGGAAGACAATGGAATTCGTAGACCTTTGGTTGTAGATGAAACGAAAGAAGTGTGCGATTGCTGGATGGAGTGGGACGTGAAGGTAAGCATCTTCCAGATCGATCGAGAATGTCCAGTCATTGGGTTTGAAAGAAAGACCGATGGATTCGAGAGTTTCCATCTTGAAATGGTCGTTTTGGATGAATTTGTTGAGGGGTTTCCTGTTGAAAATCAACGGGTGCCTCCTGACTTCTTTGGTCGGTTGAAAATGGAGCTGTAAAAGCCCGGGCCTGGCTTGTGGCATTCCCGTATGGCATCTTTCCATAGGAGCTCCGAAACTTCGAACGAGAGCGAAGTTGGTCCGTCCGAAAGGGCTGCGAGTTTCTCGGCTGAAAGTGGGAATCGATTGGACGGGAAAACTGGAGGGAAGCCGCAGGTTGCCGGCCAGAGGATGGTTGTGGGATGTACGGCTTGTTCTTTTGAAAGGAACGGTTAGCGGGAAACACATGTTTTTGAGGCTTGGGTTTCCTGGAGATGTCAAGATGAGGGGCGAGTGTCGGGATTAGGCCCCGAAAGAGGGTGTCCGACTCATGGATGGGATGGTTACGGAGCCGATACTTTGCGAGATGTTTAAGCTGTTAGCGGACGAAAGAGCTATTTCCCGGAGAAGGAGTGTGTTGTTGAAAAGGGCTCTGGTTGCCCAGTTGATAGAGTGATAGATAGCAAAGCTTGCTTTTTGGAAGAGTTGTGTGATAAGGGATGAAAGACTGCGTATCTCTTCGGGACTTGCGTCCGCGGATAGTTTCTCACAGAGGGCGTTGACCGCAGTGTTGTGAACGTCTGCTTGAGAAGCGGCTCGGCGGCTGAGACGGAGACACTTGTCATTTTCGTAGAGGACGAAAGTTGGGATGTCCGCTTTCTTCGAGATTGATAGAGAAGTGCCGAAATCCATCTTTACTTTGCTGCCTAAGAATTCACATTCCGGGTAGGTTGCAAAATTGTTCGGATTTGTCGCTCCGTCACCTAGCGGACGAAAAAAGCTGGTCTCGCGGTCCGGTCGAGGTGGTGGTGGTTCCTTGTCGAGTACGAGTGGGTCCCCCTTGCCGATCAGGGAGCCATCATTCCGCAGGAGGCAAGTTAGCAACGTGGTGGATTGGCCGAGGAGACTGCGAGGCTTGGCATCTTTGTCTCTTAGGCCAAACCCAAATCCAGTTTTCAGGCCACGGTTGACGATTGGCGTGTCGGCCGACTGAGAAGGCTTGAAGAGAAAGCAGTCGAGAATGGTTTCTTCGACGGTTTTCAGCAGCGAGGCGAGAGGGATGGTTTGATCGTCAGCAGCGTCATCTGGGAAGTGGATCCGTCTGCCGGACGAAAGAGGGATAGCGGTCGCTGGGGCTGTTGCCGGAGGGTCGGGCGGCAGAGAGTCTTTCGGACGAGAAGGAGAAGACTTTCGTTTCTTTTGCGTCGCCGAGGGGGAGGATGTCCCACGTTTGTGCGAGTCGTGGCTGGAGACTGAAGCAATCCAGTCTTGCGTGCGGGCGTGTTGAGCGGAGGACGTGCAAGAAGGAGGCGGCATGGGGTTGTCTTGCATCTTCCGTACAGTATCATGGACAATGTCCCGGACTTCGCTGCGGGAGACACTTCGACCGAGGCGGGAAGAGTTGGAAGATAAGTCCAAAGGAGAGTTGCGGGTGGGCGAGTGGGAAGCTGCCATAGCGCGCAATAAAGACTTTGTGGCATCCCGATAGATGTCTTTCGCCCGTTGAATATCAGCCCGTAGAGACGACAATTCCATAGGGTTGGCAGGAGGGGTGCGTTGACCTGGTTGCAAGGGGAGTCCGAGAGGACGTTGATGCTTGCAGGCGGAACTTCAGTGGAAACAGCGGAGATCGGGCCGACGGCAGCAAGGTCGAGGGCGAAAGCAGTTGCTTGAGGACGAAAGAGAGCATGAGAGGGGCAGCAGAAGAAGCGGGAGCTTCGGGTGCGGCGGCCATCATCAGGTGAAAATCCAAATTCCGGGCGAAAGAAGGGAACTTCAGCGCGAGGTGGCATGGAAACACCCCTGGAGGAAAATGAATGCCGATAGCGTGCGCGCTGTCGCTTTTATAAAGGAGGACTGCCACGCACATGCGCGGTAGGGACATGAAAGCAGGTGGCTGTGCACCGGAAGAAACCTCCAAGGGAACACCACATTCGGGGAATGTTGTGCAAAATTATCAGGTTAAGATGTTTTGGCAATAAAGAAACTAAAATTAACCAGGTACCCCTGGTATTTTAGTCTTTTTGTTGCCACGAAAATATCCATTACCTTTTATTTATATAGCAGACCTCGTCGCAAAAGGAGGTGGGCTAGGTTCGGAGTACCCACGTTACGAGACGGCGACCCCATGGACAGCGTCCGGGTGGAACCAACAAAAGTTTCTCCAGCCTGGACCCGGGATCCTCAGTCCCAAGGGCGAGCAAACAGGAACAGCTGATGCCAGGGGTTGAAATAAACGGTTCGACACTAGGGAAAGGTAGATAGAATTGCAAATAAATAAAACGCCAACCCACCTTGGTCGGGCAGCGAGAAGCGGTCTTGATTCCAAGCAGGTATTGCAGCAGACAGGAACCAATGAAGCGAAGCTTGACCCAGAATGGATCGTTGTCGAATTGATTTTGAACTGGACCGACGGGGAATTAGACATCAGAATGAATCGGTGGAGACAGATGCAGAAGCATGAAGAGAGGAGTCAAAATTGTCACTTCCATGTAGAGCAAGGATCGGGAGTGTGAAACACAGACGGAGCACTCGAAGAATGGAATCGGCGACACAGCGTACAAGACGGTAACTTACATAGAGTGGCCAGGTGAATCGGTAGGAGACGTGGTAGGATCGAAGCCTAGATGGATCGGCGCTCTGGAAGAATATGGCGAAAACGGAGGAAAGTCCCGAAGATTGTAGCAATGGAAAAGCGTGGACTGAAGAGAAGACGAACTGATCCACCGATGCCTGTTAGTCAAAACCTTGGTTTACCCAGGTTGTGCTGAAGAGCTGTCGTCCTTACGTGTCGTCGTGCTGTAATAGGATCGTGGTTTGTGAAAGGGTTCAGAATGGAATCGAAGGCACGATGTGATAAACTTTTGTGAGAAGAAGACAAATCAGGTCTTGATGATACAAATGAATAGGCACATGCCAATTGTTCGTTGAGGAGTAAGTGACGGATCTTAGTGTGAAGCAAACTCCCGTATCGGTAGCTGTTGTAGTCGTGTTTTTTTTGTTTAGTGGCCGAATGACGATAGAAGAAAAGGGAACTGAGCAAGGAGTAATGATCCAAAGTCTGGATAGTAGACTCCTGAATCGGGAGCAGAATCCCTCGCGGTCCGGAGTGGCTTCGTAAAACAAGGATCGTAAAATTTGTAGTAAACAGAATTCTTAGGGGAGCACAGGAAATCCTAAGGTGACAGCTTTGGCATTCTTCCAGCATGGGGAGCAAGGCAGCATTCTGGTAGAGGCGTCGGACTACCGAATGATTCCAGAAAACACCGGAAAGAAGGAAGGCGCATCATCGTACTGGCAAACCGAGTATAATGATAAGGCTTGGCAGGAAGGAGAGGTAGCAGTTTGTGACATGGTTGCTCCAAAGGGCACGGGTCGTGTGGGATCGTAGAATCGAGGCCGGTTAATGTGTATGCAGTAGATGGCGAGCGGGCGGATTTCAGAGGGATCGGATCCATTGGTGAACCCGGAGGAATCAAGGCCAAGTCTCAATCGGGAGAGTCAAGGTCGATTCCGGAGCATCGATTGGGGGAGCCAGAGGAGGAGTAAAAAATGGAGCAGCTGTGGCTGACGGATCCTGAAATGAGGATGGAAGCGGAGAAGGGGCCGTTTCGTAAAGATGCCGGACAGTCGAGGAGAACGGAGTTTCTGAGCGGGAACGAGGAGCGTGGGGTGAATCGGAGTCGTAATGCCGCCGGGGGTCCATGAAGGCGTCGGGTGCGGGAACAGCCGCAGTAAAACATGCGCCATGGAGGTGACGATGGGAGAGGAGAAATCCAAGGAAGTTAGTGTCGAAGCAAGCGGTAGTTCATTCGGAGCACCCGGTGATTGGATCGTAGAATGTCCAAATCATTTGAAAGGCTAACCACTTCAGATTGGAGTGTTAGGTTTTGGTCTTCGACAGTGGTGACAGAGGATTGCAGCATGGAATTCTCGGTTCTCAAGGATACGAGTTCAGTTGAAAAATTCTCGGCCCAGGTGTTATTGTGATAGCACCTGTCAGCTAATTTATGCTACTTTCTAATAACTAATATTCATACATATCAATGCATCCATAATCACGAATACATAAGCAGCCTTCACTAATTATGTAAAGCTTATGACAGAAAGGCCATAATTTTAGAAGCATGTTGGTGAAATTGCCAGGTTCATATCTTAATTAGTTGTGCTGTTATTAATTTCTGAAGTTTACATTTATTTCTGATATTTTGAGGCAGGCATTAGTAGACCACAGTTGGAAGAAGCATTCAGCAGACAAAGTGGCACAAGGCCATCTTCAGTTAAGCAGGTGGGGTGTGCTGCTTACATTTAAGTAGAGGGGAGTTGGGGGCAGCAGGCATGGGATGCCTTTCTCTGTAATGTAGTTAGTTTCAATCTTGTGCATGTCACCCCAAACTACAGCCAACAGTAGAGTGGGTGGGGTAGAGGGCCAGTAGGACCAATGACAATTATTGTCCGTTTAATTCTGACATGTGGTAGAGTGTGGTGTGCAAGCCAGAGTTTTGAGAAGAGAGACTTGCCAACTGCCATCCTGAGAGACAGAAGTCTTCTTGTGAGCTCAGCCTAAATTTTAATAGTCATAATATTGCAAAGAACAATTTAAAGCGTTAGATAGATATTGAAGCAAGCCATCATTCAGTGGAGGGGGAAGTTGTCCCAAGCCAGTGCACAGGGTGTGCCTTCGCCAGCATCATAATTAGAGCACAGCTAAGTACCATAGTTACAATTGTTATTCCACTCAAGATATTAATTTAAATGGTCTACTAAGCCGAGCCTTGATTGGTGTGCCTTGTTGTGTTGTTGTAAAAGGAGAAGCGATTAACTTTGTGGTTGAGAACGAAATAATATAAATAATCACTGTTTTACTAAAATTGTCTGGAAGCAACTTAACCTCAGTAAGTGATTTTGGTGGAGTGTTAAAGTAAGTCCTTAGGGATTCTTTTGTTTGTTTTGATCATCCTGAAATCTTGTGAAGTAAACATAAAATAAACCATTGTGAATTGAAACTTGAAAACCGTTCGGAGTCAGTTGTCTGCATGATCATTCTAGATTAAGATATTGAAGTGTGCATGATTATTATTGGTTAAGTTAATTATGTTCCCAATAGTATCGTCTGGGAATTAGGCCTGAATAAGACGATATCACAGGAGACGACGAACTGAATGTTGAAGTCAATGTGTTCTAAGTCTATTACAGAAAGTTGAAGCCCTCGCATAAGGGCCGCCGGGATCGTAGATGCGGGTAGGAATGGGGTCGGTTTGGAAGATGGTGGTGTTACAGTCTTCTCGATGCTAGATTCTATAGACCGAAGAGGTGAGCCCACAATTGATGTGACTGTTGGTAAAGGTGGAGAACGAAGTGAGGTTGAAGGAAACACAGGAATCATTTGTTCGAGGAGGTCGCGTTGACGGCAGTCGTGTAGGGGCCATCGGGAATCGAACATTTTTTTTATCTTGAGTCCTCTCTTCGGAAGGGATGGAGGACGGGAAGGACAAAATCCAGATGGTCCAGGAATCGCACTACGCACATTGGAAGCGGAGGATGGAACTGTGGTCGTAATGGCAACCTGAGATGGAATCGGAGGCAAAGATGATTATTTTTTAGAAGTGGATGACGCCAAAATAGTGGAGGTAGTTGTTGTTGGTAGTTGTTGGTTGTTTTTGCCTGCGTTGGCGATCCGCACGCAAGAGGGTACTTCTTGGCAGCGGCGGATCTACTTCCATTTAGATGGGGAGATAGTGATGCAAACACTACAGAGAAGGTCCAAACCGTTGCACTGACGATGGTGTTGGGAGCAGGGATGAGGATCAAAGTGTTCTTTGGTCCCTGCTGCAAATCCAAGGCAAACGCACGGTGTCGGGTCAGGAACATTGATGACTTTGGCAGGAGTCAAAGGGTCCTCAGATGACGAGGAATCAGAAAACACAACTGCTAACGAGGTGGACGGACGAACACGACGCGAGAACCATTAAAATTTGAAGTTGCGCGCCACAGCTGAAGCGTCCTCTGTTGGCGGTGTGGCGAAGCAGAGTCTGAAGGTCCCGGATGTGTACAAGAATCGGTATTGCTGCTTGCGCTGTATGATACACTGCCACCCTTGATGGAACAGCTGGTTGCCTTTAGACTGGAAAGGAGATGAGGAATCGAACATGAAGCAAATCACAGCATGGGAGTCATTCGAAATAACGGATCTGGTTGGCAGAGGGTAATCGCTGAAGGTAGAATCAACAGTCGTCGTGGTGGTAGCATCGTGGTAGGAATCGTGCGATGAGATGGATCGAAAGGGAACCGTGGCCTAAGTCGATCCTGGTGGCTTGGGTAGAGGCTTGTAGAGGAGTAGTGAAAAATTCATCCTCCTTTAATGCTGAATGACGCGTTTCGTTCTCTTATAAAAAGTTTGTTTTTGTTTTTTCATTACATAAAAATAGAAGATATTGCGAAGGAGCAATAGAGGATTGACTTGAAGGTAATCCAAAACGGGGTGAAAACCTCATGGTAATGCTGAGAAGGAGTGTAGTCCTGGTGAGGAATCAGGAACCAGTGATAAATCTTTTGTGCAGGATCGGTAGCTTGTAGAATTAGATGGACCAGCCATGGGTCCCGGGCAGAGTTGTTGGAAAGGGGTGTTTGTCTTTCGGATGGTGCGATTCCAGGCACAAGAGGAAAGGATCTGTTAGACCTTGGAAGCGGAGAATCAGGACGTAGAGGCAGAAAATCGGACGAAACCGGGCTCTTGTCTGAGAAACCGGAGGACCATGATTAGAGGCAGAGCAGGTCCGAAGGAAAAGGGGGAACCGTTTCTGGAACTACTCGAACCGGAGAAGGCGGACCTGATGGTCCCGGAAAACAACAATTGCAGAAGGGATACAGAAATGTCGCCGGAATCTTGGAAAGGGAACCGGTAATCGTACGACTGTTGGTGGAGAGAACCTCGGAGGAGGACTCGGTGATTTCCCTAGCGGTGTTGAAACAACAGGTGAAGAGAGGATCGGGCGAAGGAGACGCTGATGAGGCCCGAACCGACGAAACGTTCCACAGGAAGGGAATACTTGAAGAAGCTTCGGAAAAATGTAAGAATGCGGCTGAAGTGGTGAACGGATCGTCCTGCAATGGGGGGGGGGGGGGGGCGCCCGCTATAAAAAAAAAGGGAAATGGATATTTTCGTGGCAATAAAAACTCTCTTTTAACACTGACAAGTGTGAAGTGCTCCACTTGGGCCACAGCAACTCTCAGCACACCTACCTTCTGAATGGTACTGCCCTAAAGTATTCCACTCAAATCTAATCGCTCGGTGCCATTGGCATTATCGACAGTAGCCTGAAACTGGCACACAATGCGTCACTGCAGTGATAAAGGCAAACAGTGCCCTTGGCCAAATTAAACACCATTTCTCCTTCCTCAGTGTTGCCACCATGATGTTGCTTTACACCTCATTAGTCCGTCCATACCTGGACTTTTGTGTCCAGGCATGGTGTCCATTTCTCGTCAAAGATTGCAATATCATTGAAAAGGTACAAAGGCGTGCCACGAAACTTGTCCCTGGCCTACGTCACCTCCCTTACCTGGAATGACTTAAGATCATGAAAAGCGGAGGCTGAGAGGTGACATTTAACAGACCTACAAGATCGTACATCAGCTTGATAAGCTCCCCAAAGAGAAGCTCTTTGTCAACCCTCCGAAACAGTCTAGGGGCCATCCCCACAAAATTCACAAACCGTACGCTCACACCGTGTTGTGTACATCTTTTTTCAACCATCGGGTTATCAATGCCTGGTATGCTCTTCCCTGTGAAGTTGTGTGCGCCCCTAGCCTGAACTCTTGCATGGCTCGGCTTGATCGTTATCTGGCAGCCTGAACTTTTTCCTTCCCACCTCTTAGTTTTATTCACTTTGGTGGTGTAAAAACACCGTTATTCATCTTACTGTGAAACACTACAACGATTGAAAAATGTCACACGAGACTCACAAAAACGCACACTTTCACAACGAAGATAGTCCACTAACTGCAAATTTTCAACTACTAACTGTAGTCGTCATCAGGCACCTTAAAGGTAAGTTTGAACTCTGTTTACATTTCGTTTTTCAGTCCAATACACTGTTCGAATTCGAAACTGCCGCTGTCTGCAATATTCAGTCGATTGGTTTGCGTGTAAAGAACGGCCCGAGTGATACAGTGGGCAAGGGTGAACCAATCGACTGAATATAGCAGACAGCGGCAGTTTCAAATTCAAACAGTGTATTGGACTGAAAAACGAAATGTAAACAGAGTTCAAACTTACCTTTAAGGTGCCTGATGGCGACTACAGTTAGTAGTTGAAAATTTGCAGTTAGTGGACTATCTTCGTTGTGAAAGTGTGCGTTTTTGTGAGTCTCGTGTGACATTTTTCAAACTTTGGTGGTGTATTTTTATTATGTTAATATAAGACGGACGGCTAAGGTAAGAGTTGTATTAAAGTCCTTAATAGGCTCAAGTCCGCCTGAGCTAAAGAAAAAGTTTTTCGTGCTCCTTCCCACAGGCAGTTGGCTCCCCCTCCTTCTCGAAGCACACTGCAAAGATACAACAATGAACGGCACAGGACCCTAGACTGTGGTAGGAGGCTGGGGGTGGAGGGGAGGTGGGTAACATCCTCTTTGTTAGTGAAGGTCATCATAGGTGGCTGCTCTGCATTGTCTGGGAGCCTCACCAGTCTTACTTTGCAAAATCAGGTACAGGTACGCCATGCTGGCTTTTTGAAGAGTTGCTTTTGGGAAGGGGTGGGCTCCATGCCCCTCTTAGTGAAAACACCAAGTGCATCACTCACGAAACTTGCCACACCTTAATGAAGAAAGGCTGTGTCCGTCTCTAGCAATCTTGGGGAGCCACCGACTGTTTGCCAACGATTAGGTCCTCCTGGCATCATGAGCTTGTGTCCTGGCAGGCGGACATACCCAACGTAGGTCGCTGACTGTGACGAGCACTACTGTGATGGCTACTGGCTACAGCTGACATCGGCGGTCACCCAGTGGTGACAGCAAACATAGACGGAGCAGCCGGCGTGGTGAATGGGATGACTATCTACCTAAGGGTGGGGACTGGCGTCGACTAGACAAGGACGGGACTGCCGACTGGAACTGCTAGGATTTCCCGTCTGCAACGGGGGGGGGGGGGGGATGATGCTTAATGGCACGTCGACAGCTAGGTCATTATCGCCAATCTCAGTCATAGTGCAAAAAATAAACTCATGAAATATAATGAACTGGAGAGCAAACAGGACATGTGTGTTGTACGCAACACAACAAAAAGTGATGAATGTTGACAGCTGCTGTTACCAGCGTGTGACGCCAGCTAGTGGGAGAGTCAGCAGGCAGCGCAAAATTGGTTTAAAATGGACCGAGAGAGCATATCTTAACGAAATGGCAAAATTAACTGTAAGCGTTTTCGGATCACAGTAAAACCTGCACAATCGTCTTATCCAGCATCCGTTATATTACAGCATACAAATCTAAAACCATAACTCGGTCAAATTTTGATGACTTTGAAGTTTCGATACACCATTCAAATAGTGATTTTGACAGCCAGCCAATGTTGCTAATCCTAAGACAGCACCTCAACTAGTTTTGCAATATTTAGCAAAATCGCAGCGATTTATTACTTTGGAATTTGTGAGTCCAAAAATGCAATTTGTCTTATACAAGAGTAGTCTTACATTCGGAACAGTGAGGTATTCATGTAGTGTTGGATTCAGATCCAGAATAGGCAGGGCAGTAAAATACAGTTTTAAAACTTACGACCACTAACAGATCAGCTTTGCTTACAAGCATTGTTGGCTTAGTGACCAATATTGTTTTCATGTTACGATTTTGTGGACAAACTGGGCACTCAATGTTGATGACAGGTGAAATGGTTAGGAGTGTTGCCAATAAGTTATTTCACGATGGAGGAATAAAGGTTTAATATGCTTGGTCAAGATACTGTCAACTCCACAGATTGCTGAATGTACGCTAACCACTAACTGTTCTGAACTGAGTCAATTATTACTGTACAACAGTCTGTTGTAACAACCTATTGTGTATAGTTGGAAATAGCTCCGATAACTTCACAGAGATTTTGAAACTAACACACATCGGTGACACTAACTGATAATTTAATAGTCTGTTGAGCACTTACTTGTCCCCACACAAACTGGCTTTGCATACAGCGTGCAGATTTTCCAAAGCAGAAACACTCAAAACATCCTAATGGGTTGGCGGATAGCAAACCAAACGTTCCATCTTTGCATTTGCGGCACTTCTTTCCCTCCACATTAACCTAGGGAAAAAAGATGTAAATCAAACGCAATAAAAATTGTTCTTGAAGCTGTCCAAGGACGGGCTACCAAGAGCACCTTATGAAGATACAAGATCTTGAAACCCACATGCTTCGAGGTGATATATATGAACCTTCAAAATTGTGAATAACATTGACAGGCTCACAAAAAAGAGTAGGGGCCAACTTCCTGCACGCTCCCAATAAAGCAGTGACTCCAAAGATGCCAATATTTCGGTTTTAATAATACAAGCCCTTAATCCAGTTGCCAGAATCATCAAAACGAAAGTCTTCCACTTCACGAGAGTATAGGGGAAGTCGGCTCCTACTGTTTTCTGCATGCACTTCACTCCCACTAACTTTAATTTTGGATTGATAGGTTCCCCAAGGACAAGTTCTCAGTGGAACATAAGCGGCCAACCAGAGGTCACCCTCAAAAACGTAAATTTTAGAAATAAATTTAGTATTTAGTAAGGCTGTTCCGAACCGAACAAACCGAACCGAACATGGCCGAACAGAGGGTGTTCGGTTCGGTTCGGTGTTCGGTCTTTCTAACGCAAAATACCAAAGCAAACATATTTTCACTTCTAATCGACAGATTTTTATGTTTGAATACACCATTTTAAAGGTTTTTTCGCCAGCTTTCTGTTGGTCCAAAACACAAGTTCCTAACTCTAACGGTTCAGGAGTTATAAGGGATAATGTAAAAGTAGTGGAGATTTTTTTTTTATGTTTAAACAGAGTTTCAACATCTATGGACTTGCATCGTCCCCCTGGGGCATGCCGATTTTGGCCGTGATCCGAGCACTTTAGGTATAAGTCCATGGGAAAATACCTGCATTTGTTAAGAAACTTGTGCTTTGATGAAGCTTTGATGAACTGAGCTCTTTTACATTTAGTTTAAGATTGGTTTGGTACATTTTTTTTCGGTTCGGAAGTGTTCGGTGTTCGGCTTATTTAAGGTTTGTTCGGTTTGGTTCAGTTCGGCTGAAAAATTCTTGTTCGGTACAGCCTTAGTATTTAGTTATCCTAAAAGATTCACTTTTAGATTTATGCTTAATATTGCTAATATTAATGTTGCACTGCTCAAAACTTAAGTAACAGTGTAAGACGGTTCGTTGTCTCCCCACAGTGTGGTGCTCTACTGATTCCTAGTAGGCCCTTCCACATTCACCCTTCATAATCGTTAGTATAACTTTGTGGTTCAGCAAAAGCGGGGCACGTTGGTGGGATAAGTTAGGATAAGTAAATACTAATTTCATATCTAAAATTTACATATTCACTTTCACCCAAAAAATCTCTTTAGATTTAAGCTGACTTTGTCCAAAAGGTGGTGGGTCAGCTGAACCCTGACACGTGTCCAAATAAACCTTTCATTTACAATACCATTTTCATTAATGAAAAGAACTCACCTTGAACACAGATATTTCTTGTATAAAGAAGGCGTAGGTGGGATTTACTGTTTACCCACATTGCTGCCAGCCATGAGTGTTCTGGAATTCTGGCACCACCAACAGTTCCGCAAACGTCCCAACGGTAGTGGCTTAGGAATTTTTATTATGGCGCCAGTTGCAGGCCGGATGAATTAATCTATGGGAAGCCAGAGGCAGATGTCCACGATGCGGCCGAAGCTCTCATCTCGTGTGCTCTTATCTCTGGTGGGAAGTTTCAGTAAGTTGGTATAATTTCAAAACGTTTATCATTTAAGGATGCCATATGTTCACAACACAATTGTCACAGGATGGAATGGTGGGAGGGGGGAGTTGTCCCGGCCTGGTAAGGCATGAACTCTCAGAGGGTTCGGAACATTCCAGAAAGTATTTCAGGGTTGGTACCAGGCATTCGGGATTCACCACCGGTTTCAAGGTCTGGAATAAATGTCTTTGTCATTTGTCTTCTGTGACTCTGAGAAGTAATGGGTTGAGATTGCACTAGACGTTCAACTTTGTCATGCAACTCTCCAGCCGGTTTCGAAAGCTGGCTATTAAAGAGCGAAGACGGGCAAGGGATAGGGAGAAGGTGTACACGACCGATGATATCAACGGGCATGTTAGAGGCTGACTCCAAGTTGTCGTCACACTGCATTGTTAATATAAGGAGGAGATGGGGAAACCCAGTTCAATACATCTTCTTGAAGAGGCTCTCTTCATTAATAGTTAACAATCTTCCAAATGGAGTCAGGCTGAGATCGGGGGGGTCAGCAAGGTTAAGCCCTAACCATGGCAGTGGAAGGCAAGTACGCAATGTCAGAATGAGACGAGACACGACACTAGCGAAGGTGGTTTCCGTTCTCTTCAGCCTGTTTCAAAGGAGTGCGAATAAAGGTGGACGCCTTTAAAGTTGAGTCAGTTCCATGCGGCAGAAGCAGGAATGTACAATTTTGTACTACAGGTCGAACAGAGTCCGAAAAAAGAAATGAAGAGCAGTCATTTCACCAAAAAAATTTGCCCAAATTTATGCTAACGAAGTACAAACACCAGGTAGGGCTTCAGAGTCAGAGTGGTAAATACAAGGCGTTAACCGGGGGTGGGAATGAATCCGATCTAAACGGTTAAAACTTGGATGGTCTGCCTCTAGTGTTGCCGTGTACGTCGTTTTTTGGCCCACACATTCGCACATATTGAAGAAATAAACAGACGGGACTATAGCAAATGACCAAAAACTCCATGCACACAAACGATCTAAACTAGAATAAGAGTATGGATAAGACAAATTGCACAGGTAAATCACAGGTAAATTGGAGGTAAATGCACAGGTAGATGCAGTGGTAAATCAGTGACGCTTGTGCGCAGCTACTGCTACCTTAGCACATCATCTCGGATGACTTACGAGATGATGCCGACAGGTGCAGGCAATGCCGTGGTGTGTGTGTGTGTTGCTGGCAATGGCTTGAAGGATAAGTTTAGCTCATGTGATAGGTTTGTAAAAAACAGTCTTTTCAAGACACACTGCACAAGCCTCTAAACAAGTGGTTTATGGATGGACCAACAAGGCCTCCGTGAACAAACCCAGAGTTGCATACAACAATGTTGGTAGACGACTACATGGTCGACCACCATGGTACAGTGCAAGAAGGTTAATTTAAAAAGGAAGGTTAATTCAAACCCAAACATTCAGTTCCTGTTGCCAGGAGAGTTTAATAAGATGCTGCGGGAGAAGTGGTGCACTAGCCTGCAAGTTACGGAGGCTATGGCCTCGCGCCGCATTTCAATGAACGATAGCAGCAGACGAACGAAAGCAGACAAACGTTCACGACGAAGTAAGCGATGATGTGGTAGCCTGATGAAAACAGTCGTTCTGAGCCCCTCCAACTCCAGAAAACCTGACTGTCGAAAATTTGCAAGAATAGTGGAACGGTAAATATTCTTTATTATGAAATCTAAGCGTACAAAACGTAAACAAGATTAATGGTTGAGAATAACCTCCCATCCTTTGGAGCTATCAGAAGAAAAGCTGTATGGGGAAACTCGTGTTCGGGTGTTGGCTTCTCCTACCCTTCTGGTGCAGGCAGTGACCAGATTTTCACTGTGCAAGGGCCAAGGAGTACACATTCAGTATGTGACATGCAGCACTGTACGTTGTAGTTTATGTTATGTGACATTCACTTTCCATTGTACTTTTCGTATACTTTAACTCGGTACTTTTTGTGCTCAAGCAAAGGTGCTGTGGTCCAAAAACATGTGGGCCTAGTTTTATAAATAAAATAATAATAATAGTAATTAAAAATTCAAGTACCTTCCAGTATGGTACAAAATATAAATTTCAATTATGCTCCAGCAGAGGATTATTAATAAAATGGCAATAGCAAAATTTTCTACACAAGGGCGCTAATCTCTTAAGTTAAATGGTGAGGACATGAAATTTCCGAAAGTAGAGGTAAGAAACAAAGTAATGAGCAGCCATAATTGTAAATTGAAGCACAAAATTGGTGGAGCACTAAAAATGCATCTGATCAGTTCGGATGCTCCAACGAGTGTGAAGGGTGAGTGTGGAAGAGCCTACTAGGAATCTGTAGAGCGCCACACTGTGGGGAGCCGACGAATTTTCTTAAAGTATAATTTAAGTTTTGAGCAATGCGGCATTAATATTAACGATACGGAGCATGAATCTAAAGGTTAGTATTTTTGGATGAAAGTAAATACTTCATAAATCCTACGCTCACACCCTGCTTCATAGGTCCTTCTACAAACACAGGGTAATGAACCTCTGGAAAGTTCCACATGACATTATTTGGCCGCCAAACCTGAACGCCTGCAAAGCCAGCATCGATCACCATTTCTCCATTTAGTGCTACTTTTCTCCTCATAAGTCACTGACTTTTGATGGTGTAGTCATTTTATGTAATGTTAAGTACAAAGTGTTTAGACGGTCTCTTTAAAATCAAAATTCTTCTTCTTTGACCAAATAACAGTGCTTCGAGAATCATTCATAAATATAGCACACGTTACTGTTTGCAAGGGTTCGTTAACGAGATTTAGTTAATACCTGGTATATTTTTACCCTACATGCTAGGAGTACAGCAGCAGTATATTTACACGTCACTGTATGACGTCAAATGTAACTGGGTCTGCATGTGTGTGTGTGCGAGGTCTCCTTTTTACCGTGGTGTTAAATTTGCGACCAATAAATAAACAAGTAACCCAAGGTTTTGGCCATAGGTTGTGATTTGGAGTTCGTTGATCTTAGTCTCGGATACTATTTTTAGTGTACGATTTTTATCATTGTGCTGTTGTGTTTCCTGTACTCCTTTCCTAACCAGGTCAACTCTTGCTATTAGCCAGGACTTAAAACCAAACTCTGTAGCAGAATTCAACTTGGTGACTTTTTTTTTAATTATAGTTAATTAATTAATTTAAAGGTCTAATATCTGACCCAAATAAAGTGATCCAATTAGTTGGCTGTTTCTTTTGTTTTATGCAAAAATTATTAAAATGACAAAACAAACAACTTACTTTACAGGGACACTGGCCTGAGTCGTCGCACTCGCAGTCACCAAGAGAGTTGCAATGTTGAGAATCTGTTCCTTCTTCATGGCACCTGCATTTCTTGCAGTTTGGAAACTCAAAGTAGCCGTACCGGCATTTGTTGCACTTGTGGCCTTCATAACCCTCATGGCAACGGCATCGTCCAGTAACAGCATCACACTGCATACGCGCAGTGCCATTAATATTACAATTGCATGGCTAAAAAGTAAAAACAGAAGGCAGCACATATTACTTTTCACATTTCAAAAATTCAAAGCTATCTGATCTTTTGCTTTGAAAAAATTTGACACAATGTACAAGTGTTAATTTTCACGGTATATCCTTACCTCAAATCAGTTTGTGCACAAAGACTTCAATTTCTGTATGTGTCATCAGGAGCTTATAGCAAACAACAGGAGCGTATCTACGTAACTTCTACTACACTGCTACGTCAGGAGCGTCTACAGTGGTGTACGAGTTTGTTAGCAGAGGTCGCCACCTGCATGAGACGGTTAGAGGTGTGCGTCACGTTCTCAAGGCTAATTTTCGGTCCTTTGTTTTTGGTGTTTAACATGGAAACAACGTCAAAGTAATAATAAAAAAATTTAAACAGACAATCTGTTGTTCGTAAGTTGCTCTAACCAACAATAAAATAGAGTATTGCTTTCGTGGCACAAGTATGCTTCGCGTACTACATGTCAGTTTCGATATAAGACAACAGGCGCAGGTGCAGTATTGTTGCTCCTCCTGGCGTTAGTACATTGTACTAAATTGCACACTCCTAACATAGACTAACCATACAAGCTCCTGTTGTTTTCTATAGGTTCAAAGTTACCATATATTACCATATATTACAGCTCACCTACAATAAGGATGGGGGAGTAAAAAGAGAATGGGGGAGGTCATGGCACCCCTGGCACAGCTAAAGAGGAATGCCACTGCCATAATAGAAAATTTTATGTAAATTTGCCATGGTTCCAGCTGCAACTATAGCTACGGCTACAAACACATCTCTTTTAAGTAAATTAAATCAAAAGTGGCAACTTGCAAACATGGTCGTGCCCAAGACACAATTAATAAGAGAGGGGGGGGGTGTTGTAGAAAGGCAGACATTTCTAAGTAGATCCAGTTTTCATGCAAAATTCAAGCTTTTTTTAAATTTTACTATTGCTTTTTTTTAAACCACAAGCCCTAATTAGTATATTCTGCCGTAGATTTCTTTCTGACTGAGGCCAATTTCGGGGCCAGACTTTGGTTGGATTTCGTCTCTGCTTATAATCATATAATAAATATTCGTAAAAACTAACCATGTTATTCTGACTAATCATAGTATGTACCGTTGTCTTGTCACAATCAGTTGCAATGTGTACCATTGTAACGAACATTGGCTCACCCTCGTACCTACCTGTGTGCTGTTGTGTTGTGGTTGACCTTTGTTGGTGCCAAAATCACTTGTGCAACGGCAAGTACTTTTAGGTTTTGCGCAAAACCATGAGCGGACGTGCAAGAGAACGTGGCCAAGTATTGTTGGTCATGATTGGTAAAAACTTTGTAACCATGACTATGAGCTGATTGGTTGTCCGGTGGAGTTCTGGATCCGACCGGAGCATATAAATGTCAAGGGCTCCAGAGCCCGGTGTTCCATTCTCGTTGATTCTTGTGTTGAGAATGTACAAATTAATGTAACCCAAATCTTGTCAAGATTATTCCGCATTAAATAAGGTTTAACTACTTCAAGTTTGGCGTCAACATTGAACATACGTTACAGTTGGTGGCAGCGGACGTAAGCCGAACTACGAAGCCTAGCAGTTTCACCGGAGATCGTTCACGGAATTACCGGAAGAGCAGCCGTCAAGCCGGGAAAAAGTTGGTCAACGACGGCAAGCGAAGGACTGCAACCGTGCGGAGATTCAACGGCAGGGACGAAGCTCAAGCCAGACGTGGTCGGCGATCTCGGAGAGAAGAAAAAATTTGCCAGAAGTTGCTGAAGTCAAGCCGGGAAAGTTGGTCGACGACGGCGAGCGAGGAACTACAAACCGAGCGGCGATTCAACGGCTGTGACGAAGCTCAAGAGGCGGCAACAAGGCAACGTGGTCAGCGAAAAATTGCATCCCACGGCGATCAGGTTGGAAGATCGGCTGAAATTGTGGATAACATCACGCAAAAACCTCTCCAGAATCCAGATTGGCAGTTTTTTACAAGAAAATCACCGAAGTGGCAGCGTGGAAACTCGAAAACTTCAAGGCCTTTGGAAAATAAAAGACGACGAACACGCTTCAGACAGAACCGGAAGTACTTACCAGAAGTGGAAGGGCCTGGGAGAAGAACTCGATAAGCAACAACTGAGAGTCCAGGAGGGAGTCGTCGATCGTCAAGCAGGTCGTATACACGTTGATTGCGATATTGTCGCAAATTTTTTTTAATTAACGTTAAAATTGCGAACTTGCTTTTAAAATGTTTGAACACGGGGAATTAGAACCATTAAATCTTTTGGCTGAAGAGTATCAGTTAAATGTGAAAACTAGAAGAGCAATTATTAAAGTTTTGCAGGCTAAAATTGCAGATGGATCTTTAGTCGAAAATGATGTTGATAGCGATTTCCTTGATTTCTAAGCCGAAGTAAATCTGCAGAAAGAGCAGATTGCTCGAGATAAGGAAGCAAATGCTGTTAATGTTAACAAAGAAAGATTAAGGCTAGAGCATGAACGAGAAACACAGAAAATTCACAAAGAGCTTGAATTAAAAATGCTTTCTAGAAAAAGAGAAATTGCATCTAGAAAAAGAGAAATTGCAAAGAGAATTTGAGTTGGAAAAAGAAAAAATTCAACAGGAAGCCAATGCGGAAAAAAAGAGACTAGAATTCGAAAGGGAGAAATTAGCAGCTGAGGAGAGAATTAAATTAGCTGAAGCTAGTGCAGCTAGGACTCCTAGTGAAAATGCTAGAAATCCCAGTAATATTATTAGTGCAGAATCTAGAGACAAAATGGATATGACACGTCACGTGCAACCATTTAATGAAAATAGTGATGATATTTTGCTCTTTTTAACAACTTTCACCCGAATTTGTGAACGGTTAAATTTTCCAGAAGATACTTGGTCATTGAGGTTGTTGTCTTTACTAAGTGGCACAGCTAGAGAAGTTGTAACTATGTTTACGTTTTTTTACGCTTAGATTTCAAAGTTAAGGATATTTACCGTCCCAATATCCTTGCAAATTTTCGACAGTCAGGTTTTCTGGAGTTGGAGGGGCTCAGAACGACTGTCTTTATCAGGCTACCACATCACCGCTTATTTCGTCGTGAACGTTCGTCTGGTAGCCTGATGAAGACAGTCGTTCTGAGCCCCTTTAACTCCAGAAAACCTGACTATCGAAAATTTGCAAGGATATTGGGACGGTAAATATCCTTAACTTTAAAATCTAAGCGTAAAAAAACGTAAACATGGGGTAGCATTGTATATCCATTTTTAGTTGTAATTATTAGCATCTGAAAATTTTCAAATGTTTGTGTGGCGTTTCGTATACTTGGTGTGAATAAACAATTTTTTTAGGGATGAATAATTTGTAATTTGGGGGGATGCCTCATTATGTTAGGGGGGGGGGGGGATAGACGCCCCTGGGGGGAATTCATTCAGTTGAGTACAGTATTATTCCCCACTCCAGCAAAATTACCAGTAGCAGTTATGGAGATAGGATCCCCAAGTGGTAAAGTAAAAGTTAGGGCAGCAGTTTCACCCTATTTTCCAGGAAATTTTGA
Source organism: Lithobius niger (assembly GCA_023313725.1). NCBI lineage: Eukaryota > Metazoa > Arthropoda > Chilopoda > Lithobiomorpha > Lithobiidae > Lithobius > Lithobius niger. The sequence continues at coordinate 57,402 of JAHWFP010236923.1, forward strand.
TTGTATTTTAACTGACAAAACAATTCGTGGCATTCAGAACAAGAATGATGAGGAGCAGTCAGAATTGTGTAATGTTATTACTAGAGCACAGGCCAAACAACTTCATGAAGCTAGGCTAAGGGAAGAGGGTAAAATGGAAGGTACAAAACATGATGAGCTTGAAAATGTGGCTAGGGGGACGCAGAAAAGCAGCAGTAGGCTAGCAGATTCTTCTGAAGTTAAGGTTAAAATAAAATCTGTATGTAAGGATCCAGATTTAACTAAGCCAGGGGCCAAAGCCAAAGTAAATGTAGATGGTGCAGCTAAGATTAGCAGTGTGCTATCACCCTTGACTGCAGATTATACCAGTTTAGTTAGGACATCCACGGTGGAGTTAACTGAAGCTCAGAAAAATGATGAGAGCTTAGAAGGATCTTGGAAGGCAGTTCTGGGGAGTAAAAATCCTTCAACAGAAATTTTTATAAGGAAGGGAATATTGTACAGACAGTAGGAACAGCGCAATACGGACTTTGAACAGATGGTTATACCACTTAGGTACAGAAATCAGATAATTGATGTGGCTCATTCAAATGGGTGGTCGAGACACCTAGGTAAAAATAAAACTTTGGCAAGAATTCAGCAGCACTTTTACTGGCCTGGGATGTGTAAACAAGTTGAACAGGCGGTCAAACAATGTGACACATGTCAGAGCATAGGCAAAACTCGTGTTGTAACTAAAGTGCCATTGGTAAAGGTTCCCATAATACGTACACCGTTCAAACGCTTAATAATTGATGTGGTAGGACCAATGAAACCAACACAGCAGGTATATTCCAACAATGTTATGACCCGCGACAAAATTTCCAGAAGCAGTAGTCAATAACATATCCACATTCAACCATGATCATCAGCTTTTCCTTTGCCACTGCCTCTCCAGCTACTGTAGGCTCATCCTTTCCATCGGGGTCTACTCTCTACAGAACAAGCTCCCAAAAGATTCAAGCACAGCATTCAGGCTAGCCGAAACAGCTTCAAAACAAACTCAAATTCAGTTCCGTGGCGAGTACAGAATTCGTGAATTTTCCTTGCTAACCTGGCATCAAAAACTTATGGCTTCCTACCGGTCATAAAGTCAAAGGCATAAAAGTCAAATTAGCCTTCTCCCATCAAGGAACTAGCAAGACTTTTTTGTGTGACTTTTCATTCACTGACAGTGCCCCCGAGATATCATGACGCAAATGTTCTTTTAAATGCCAATGCTATGAGCCGATTACTGTTCAAATTCCCTTAAAGGCAAGGACACAGTTAGTTGTCGTTATGTTTTCACACTGAAGACTCTCTGAAATTCCGGTTTCAAGGAAACAAACTCCACATCTGATGGGAATGTGTCACCATAAAAAGATTTACTACAAGAAATGTAGGGATAGAAAATATTTGCTCTGTCATCTACGACGTAAAACAATCAAAATCATTTTTAACAATGTTGTGAAGAATGAATGTTCAGCTAGGCCCTTAGGCCATTTAAAAAAAGAAAGTTGTTTCTCGAGCGGAAAAAAAAATTTTTCCATGCGGGCGGGTGGTTTTTTTTTTACATTTTTTTTTTAGCCACACCAACAACAATAATAATTGCTGTTGTTAAGAGTAATAATAGATAGTAGTAATAATAAGAGTAATAATGATATACTCTGATCCCTATTGTTGGTTTGGTGCTCATGATGGTTTTTTTTGTCCGGTGTCTCGTAATCGTATTTTGTTGCAAGCGCTGCGGTAAATAGCAAGGAAAATGAAAAAAAAAAAAGGTCCGTGCGGCGGCTTTTAGGCGGTGCGGCGATGCCTGAGAAACAACTTTTTTTTTTTAAATGGCCTTGCAGGAATTAGGAATTTTATTTTAGAAATTTAAAATTTTAAAGCTTACTTTGCAACCTTCCAGAGGGTCATAACCCCACATATCAGTTTTGCATTGTTCACAAGCCCGTCCCTCTGTATTAGGTGGACATACACACTCTCCTGTCGAAGGATGACAAAGGCGGCCAGGTGTGTCACATGGTTCGCATCCTGCAAGCAGAAAATTCCGCAAAACAACAACTGTAAATTTTTAGAAAAATTGTGTGGTATCAAATTCAAAACAATAATGACAATAATGGCAGCTTATAGAGGTCCACTATGACATGAGAGTTTGATTGACTACTTTTTTTAACTTTTTATCCGAGGGTTGTAGACTACTACTGTAAATTTAAAAGATGGAGTAATCATTAGACAATACCATTCCAAAAGATGGAACAAAAGTCTGTTTATAACTGCAAACGGTATGGACAAAACTATGATTCTACAAGAGAACTCCTTATCGAACGAGAATCGAAGTTTCCCGAGAAGAATCTGACGAACAGTGACGGCGTCGGGATCGAATTGCTTGAGAGGGACCGACCATAGGTGCCGGAGGGGGAGGGGGGGGGCACTACTTTTTCTAAAATAGTGAATTCAGATTTTTCCAAAGGTTTTTTATGCCCCTTGGCTTGTATTTTTTGTTGGGAGGGGGTTCTTGGTTCCTGTTCCCTGCCCTGCGACCCCGAACCTCCTCACCTCATCCCCGTTATTTACGAAATTGGTGGCATTTGCCCCCCTCCCCCCCTTAGTTTTAAGAAATCAGGAGGAAGAAAAAATTTCTTTGGCTAACTTTTCATTTTAATTTCTGTTTTTATTAATACATTAATAACACTAAATTCGGAACAAAAGAAAGCAACGTGATGCGGCACACGAATCTTTGCACTAAGCGAAAAACTACTTGAAGAAAAAGCTGAATATTCAATGTGCCAGTTTCGTAAGTCCACTAATGCTTCATTCTAGTCATGTGATGCGGAATAACCTGATGTGACTCTAGACTTCCTATCATTCAGTCGTAGGTATGTGCATATTTTTCGGAGGGAGAGCAGATCCCCCCCCCCCCCATTCACGACCCCTGCTAGAAAACATATGACCACTTTATTTTTATTGTGAGATACTTTTCTTGCTTTATGAAATGTAAGCTGCATACAAAAATTTTTGGAGAAAATAGTGAATTGCCCCTTGGCCTGTATTTTTTGTTGGGAGGGGGTTCTTGGTTCCTGTTCCCTGCCCTGCGACCCCGAACCTCCTCACCTCATCCCCGTTATTTACGAAATTGGTGGCATTTGTCCCCCTCATTTTTTTTAGGGTAGAGGTGCCCCTGGGGCCAACAGAGGGCACATCTTGAAACAGAGTGGGCCAAGAATTTTTTTTTTCAAGGCAACCACATTAGGCACTTTTATTCCGTTTAATTCAACCTGAACATAACCCAAGCTTCAATGCAGTACAATTTATTTGTAAAATAAGCCCTATGAACACGCAAAATAAATTAGGCTATACATACATATATTGCAAAGTTGCTAAAAATATATTTAGCTATATTTAGTTATTTAGCTATACATTTAGCTATTTAAATATATAAGTAAAATAAAATTTAAAAAATAAAAGCTTTGTATAAACATTTGATTTCAAGTTTAGCCTGCAATTTTTTTTTTATTATTTTCTTTTCTTGTGGTGACCTGAGTATTGGGGTGGGGGGGGGGGGAGCAGGGAAGCAGTGAAATGTATTTTTTTAGGGGGGGTCATGGCCCACCCTGGCCCACTCCTGGCACCGTCACTGCTGACGAACCTGTGTTACAAAAGTGGGATTGTTCCTATGCTTTCGGCATTTTGATCCAACTTAATCTGCATCAATTATCTCCCAATTTAAGCAAAAATTACATCACTTAAGTCACTTTCACTTTTTCCTAGCTCCTTCGCCTTCCTCACCACCGTCTTTTGCACATAGCTCGTAAAATACACCTGGGAGGCAGGACGGTAATAAAAGTAACACATGTTCGTTGGATTCTACTCAAGAGAACTTCGATTCTCCTGCGAGATCAAGTTCTCTGGTAGAATCATCATTTCTCCATCATATAATCCTCCTCCCTGCGTTACAAAAGTGGGGTAGATTCAAAAGGTGGTGCATAGCCAGTCAACTCACCACCTGTTCAGAGTAGGCCCTTCGCCTGCATTTTCTGAAGCACTTGTCGTGCCCATGTTGGGGCCCATTCCTGGTTGTAGTGCTAAATATGTTAGGCAATGATCAACTGGCCATGGCCATAATCTCTGATAGCGACACACATGGTAAGTCACCGTGGAGACCACTGCCACTGTCACAGACTGCACACGCAACTGCGTGGTGTCCAACCCTCTCTGCTCGAGGATTGCACACAACCAAAGAGCGATCGTTTGTGATAAGATGCGGTGATACGTCCACACATACGACAAAGCTAATCTGGCAGTACGTACAGCTGTCTCACAGGTGTAGTGGAGATTGCCTTTAACTGTCACGGAGGGGGGGTTTAGCAACCCCTTAATCTGTTAGAAAAGGGGAAGCAGCCCTTTAACGGTTTGTTGTTTATTAGATGGATTAAAGCTCCTCTTTAATAGCTTCTGGGTCCTCGCGTAGGTTTATTAACGTTCGCGATGTCCACTGTGTGTTCGACATTATGTAAAGCGCATTAATTCTTACGTATTAAATCCTCTCACAAGCTTGCTTGGTAGGGATATCAATTTTGGGTTAACTTGCCCGGTTTTTGTAACTTATATTTCAGCTGTCGGAGAATTTCGGTTCGAGATCAATACCTACCATTGTTGGGTCTGGTATTTAGGAAAATACAAGTTATGCTTAGATACAACGTTTGTATTTAAGGCATGTACTATAGCATGTTTTCAGGAAGCAGATTAACTATATGTCATAGCACAACGCATTACAGTTATCTCACTTGTAGCTCTTTCCATTATGCTTGTTGTGGTAGGCAGCCCTAATTCTCAACAAATTTCAAATTGTTATTTCATTCGAGATAAGAAAGATTTCGAGCTTTAACATTGTACTCCTGTACGCAAGGATCTTGTTGGTACTCGATTCTTTAAATATTAAATAATTAATGTCAGAGTATTTCACTATTTAGATAGTATTGCTGAGCCTACGAATGAGATACAGGGATAGGATCCAACAGGCCATTTTTCAGCCAATAGGCGCATCGCTCTTGCTTGCGCGCTCAGTTAATCAGGTGCGTCGCTGAGAAAACACAAATTTTGTCTCTAGAAAGAGTACATGGAAGTTTGGTAAGCCTTACAGGATGCAGTATTTGTCTCGCTCTCGGAGGGTGGACTTAGTATATAAACTGGATGGCTCGGTTGGAGCGTTATATTGATTACTGCCTGTCGTGGCCGGAGGCTACGGAGGTTTCTGAGTTCGCCGCCAAGCACGATTAGAGTGGGTGGCTTCTTCAAATTTAGTTACGTGTAGGCAAGTTGCGGTTGGTGACGGGTCGTTTGGATTAATTATACCGGTTAACACGTAGCGAGTAAAACTTGACCCCTTCTTGGAGACTGAATTAGGAGAGGATATTTTCATGGTCTGCAATCCGTTTAAAATGCTGAATACAATTTCAAACCGAATAATGCGTTGGACTTGTAAATATTATTTCATCTTCAACTAAAATATCGAGTACATACCAACAGGTTCAGAGCCAGATAGACCTGGACTGTTATTTCTTCATGAGCGATATTTGGCTGAGTCAAATTGATGCTGATTAGAACTGCAAATATCTATGTCTACTATGCAAATAAATACCACGAACTGCTACAAACGTGAGTCTTCATTTCGTTGTAAGTTAGAGATTTGACCAGGTGCGGACTCTGGGATTAGAGTCTGGTAGCACTCTATCGAGTTGTGTGTTGCCTAGGGGGCTCTGGGCAAGTTAGTGACTCCTTTATACAGGAAACCCTATCTCGCAACAGTGCTGTACGACGGAGCGTATTGCATCCAATCGTTGATCGTTATTTCGGTGTAATCGCAGGACCAAAAAGATTAAGCCATCCTTCGACGTCTTGTGCTCTCTCACAGTAAACACAGCTTCGTCTTCTAGCACATCACACCATTCCGGACTTAACTTTCCGAATTCACTTGCCCAATTCCCCGCTGCTACTGCCAATAGCATGACCACCTTCCATATAAGCTGCTTCAGTCGAAAATCGTGTGCGGGATGGAGCATCCGTAGCTATGAAGTTACCGCACTCAGATCCCACATCACAACATACGGTGGCAATGGAGAACGCAAATGAAACATGCCCTTCACAAAATGTTTAACCAAGGGTGCCACGAAATCGCGGCCTCATCCACTCCCTTGTGGAACTTTGCTACAGCAGCTAATTAGCCAACCACGTTCTTATGTAATAAACCTTATGAAAATAACTCAGCTAAAAATTAATGCAAGGCTCAACCAGTGCCGGAACCGGATCAGTGCCTTTTAATACGCAGCACTGAGCCCACCTTGACCACTTAGAATCATATCACCTGCCGGTTGAACTCGACACATCAGATTGCACAATGGTCGCCACTTCAACCGACAAACTGTACACACCTGGTTCCTGATGAGGAAACCAGACAAACATCGTTGCGAACCTGGCGTGATCTCCACCCCTGGGTGGGCCTCACATCAGTCACCACATCCAAACTTAAAGAACACAAACTAAAAACACTGTTGACCCTTGCCCTAGCAGGAACACCCCCATACCACACAGGTTTACTATCACTCATACTCTGAGCCCCAGGAACGCCAAGTATGGCCATGTCGAGGCAAGGTTTCCCTCGGCTGAAAGGCCTGACGCCTGACACCCACTGACAAACGCCTATGGAGGACACTAGTTGAGCCTGCATCAGCAACTCCTGAAGGGGGATCCTGACCATCTCTGCCACAGTTGGTTCCCTAGCCAACAATTCCGGTCTCAATTATTCTGCAAATTTCAGTCTGTCGCGCCGAGATTTATGCGTATGAAAAACGGCCTGTAGCTGCAACGCCATGGCGTCCACCAAAACCTACGACACCTGCACCTGTCACGAGATTCTGAAATCCACGTGGTCCATGGCGCAAAAATGTAAAATATGCAGCATCGGTAATAATATGCGGAAAAATTCGGCTTGAACACTCATCAGTATGTTATCTACCAACTCAATTGCCGAGGTGCCAACTCTACCCCAAAGCAAAATGGGCGTGCTTGGAGGTAAAAACTCTTGTTGCAAAACTGGGTTTACATTTAACAGTCACAAATCAAGTTCCTCTTGGATTTTGACAACACCTTGCTTTTATGTTTATCCCACCAAGTCAAGATCGGATTTCTACTCCCACAGAGGACACCTTGATTTTACTGCGTCCAGCAAACCAGCTGCCTCTTGTAGCTCACCGATCGACTGTTTTCAAGCAACGACCCATGATCATATGGCCGCTTCAAACCACGGGCCTCCGCCTTGTCCGCAAATTCCTCCTGCTCCAACCAAGCATTTTCCGTCTCATAAAACATTTCCTGGCCATTATAGACGTCTCTCAAACGTCCCACACTCAAATCATAATCCTTAAAGCGTTGGTCCTGTCCCCATCGTTTGGGGTGAACCGGGTCAAGGTGGTCATTTTTCTCATTCATAATATCGGTACAACACAAATCACCAGGCAGCCAAGCCATCGTATTTACTGTTTCCCACTTTCTAGCCAAATGCATTTCGTCACTAATCTACTTTGTCCAAGCGTCTCTTATTGCCAATAGCATTTCACTTCCTGAGCCTCGGTAATTCAGAACTCGGTCCTGTTCAACGTCCCCGTGGCATAATAGGCTCGATCTCCCACACCAGTGTGTTAGGCCTAATGCCGCAACCATTGTCCTTCATTCTACTTTCCGCCACTATACTCATAGTATCACAACTAGAATTCCTTCCAGCGCCCTTCTGGCAACTGGTAATCCAGCCTAACTATCTTGGGTGGCTTTCCCTTGTCGTCTCTAGGCAGCTTTCTAGGAAAATTTCGTCAATTATGATGGCAAACAGATTCTGCGGACAGAAAACACAACCACCTTGTACCACAGCAAAAGAAACAGTGGTGAGGAAGCACGAGGGATCAGGGAGTGAGGTGAATGGAAGTGACATAATTTTTGCATAAGTTAGAAGACAAGTGATGCAGATTAGGTAGGACCAAAGTGCCGAAAGCAAAGCGACAACCCCACTTTTGTAGCACAGGGAGGATGATTTTGTGATGGAGAAATAAGCAATGTGTGTCAAGCAAGGAAGCATCTTAAACATCTCACTCACAAGCAGTAAAGCAAATACTGTATGCAGAGACGCTTTTCTGCCTGTCATGCTGCCCTTTATTTTTTTGCTGTTTTTTTTGCCTGTGATATTTGCAGCTATTCACCGATTTTGTTCAGTCTATGGGGTGATATTGTTTAATTATTTCCTGCATCTTTCAAAGTTACACTAGTGGTCTACAACGCTTGGGTAAAAGTTAGAACCGCGATGGCCTTGAAATGACCTGTCAAGTTCAATCACATTCTCAGGTGGAAACGGCCCTTAACAACTCTACAAGGTCATCACATCCACGTTTCATTTAGATTGGAGACATCATAAGGAAATGGCAGACCCTGGTACACTCATTTTGTTACACCGTGAATAATCAATTCCTTCCATTTGCCACTTTTTACTTACACATAGCTAGACATTAAAGTTATAACTGAAACAAAGCTGCTTATTATTTTATTAAATGTATACTACTTACTTTTGCATCCTGAGTTCGAAAAGCCAAAGAAATTAGGACGACAACGATTACAAGTTCGTCCTGTTATGCCGGTTTTGCATTGGCATTGCCCTGAAACCTCGTCGCAGTCAATTCCTTCTGCTCCAACAGGATCACAGCCACAGACCTCACAACCAACGCCTGATTGCAGATTGTAAAAGCCTACCTGAAATACAACACATATTAAATCCATGTGCACAAAGTTTGCATGAAATTAAAGCATTTCTTCCGTATCACATGAACAATCAATTATGGCTTCACCTTGCACTGGTTACAAGTTCTCCCTTTGACATTGGCTTTGCAATGGCACCGGCCATTATGGGCTTCACAAGTGGTATGAGCTGCACCGATGGAATCGCAACCACACCCTAAAAATGTAATATATGTAATTAGGTACCTAGCGTCCCTTATGGTTTAAATAAGTACATACTAGCCACTGTACATGAAATAGTGAAGGTAGCAATAATGTAGTACAGTAAACCACCACGATTGTTGATTGTATATGTGAAAATATGTGTCGTGCCTCGAAATGAAAATAGCAAACTAATTCAATTGAAAACTAGACCAATGATCTAATTCAAAATTAGTGTGAAAATTATTCATTAATGTATCCTTTTTGTTGGGTTGAAGGTATTTTCTAACAATAATCACCATTACAATAAATAATACTATTTATTCTTCAAATACATTGTACAACTTTAACCTTTTTCGAAATTCAGATTCTAACCGAGCCAAATTCACACATAAAATTGGTGTATTTTACTATAATCATTGTAGTTGCTTATTTCTGTCGACCAAATGGCTTCAAGTTATGATTGACTGGATGAATTGCCGCAGTCATCAGATGTTTAATCTAGAACAGTTGTAAGAATAGGAACACTTCAAGCTCAAAACAGGACTGAACACTGTAAGGGATCTACAGTTGCTTAGATGGAAAAATAAAGCCAAATCGAAAGCTAGACAATGCCTTTTCTCAAATGCAGATTTGCACATTTCAGATAATTTGAGAAGAGGCACGTCTTTCGGTTTTTCCATATTTCTTTCTGTATTTCTTACCGTTTGCAGTATAGTCTAGAACCTTGAACTATTCCAATACTTGCTCAAAATTCTCCTCTTTCAATCGGTTAAATAGCATGGTTCAATTCAAATGACTTGTCTACTTGTTTACACAGATTTCTTTCTAGCACTTATTTAGGTCAAAAAAATGTGATGATGAAGGATGTAACGCTAAGATGGTGATTGGTGACCTTATACAAGACCGAGACTTTTTAGTAGCACACAAAACATAGACAAAACAAATGCATGACAGACACTAGGTTTCCTATTTTGTCTTATATTTCATACGCTGATCAGCAACAAGTAGCTCAGCGCAAAAAGCAGTCTTTTTTTTTTCAATGGCGACTTGGTAGTGGGAATCGCGTGCAGCCTGGTCAATACGGCAGGCTACGAAGGCGGCGAAATTCAAATGCTGAAGCGGTTCAGAAGATGTAGTTAAAAGTCCGAACATATTCAAGGCCTGCAGAAGACATCTGAGGGACGTCAAAAATTTACAGGACAAAGTGGTGTCCTTAAAGTGAATTTGTGCGAACTTTTTGTTGTTATTTTTATATCTACTTGCTTACGCAACCCAAAATAAGTACAGTTTTAAACACCTTCCACTACGGCGAATTTTCAGTGAAATCACTTGAACAAGTCAATGTGAGTTTGTCGCCTTCATTGGGTTTCAACTAAAACTTCGTCCATGGTGGCAGCACAGAGACAGAATGTTATGTACAAATATACATATATACATTTTTAAATTTGCGCACATCTTAGTTGTAAAATGACTTTAAATTTCTAAAAAAGCACTCTTTCAAAACTGGAGACACTCATGTATCTGCTAATTTTCGACAACTGAGCTCTTTGAGTTTTTTAACTCTGGCTACATCCTTTGTATCTTCTGCTTTCAAGTCCGAAAACTAACCATCTCAGTTGACAGTGGACGTCACGTCTTGGATCTCAGCCCACCTTCGTAGGCAATCTTTCCATTTGGTGCCAAGCCTCACAGAAATGTCTGGTGCCATGAGTTGGGTTATTAGGACGGTTGGTTTTGGATATTCACAAGAGGCACACCTAATTTCTGGAATTGCTGGATGGGGATGGTTTCAACAGCTCCTGACCCTTCTATGGTTCTTACAGATGCTTAACTGGTGCTTGTGCCCCCTCCTTGTTGACCCTCGGCTCTCCCCTCCTCACCTTTCCCCCTCAAAAGATGTTGAACTAAAAAAAGTTGGCTTGAGCAAACCAACCCTCGCTTGTTACATCAAAGCTTGACATTGTTTGACTCCAACCTTATCTGTCCTAAATCTACTCCTTTCCACTTTCCAAGCCATCTGAAGTGTCAAGAAGGACCACTCAATTACCATCACAAGAGGGGATAAATCCAACATAACAGTGGTAATGAACACTGTGGATATGTTGAGTAGGAGAAAGAGCAACTATACGACGCTCTCTATGCCCCATTGGGTTATACACTGGGCAACACACTCCACTCCCGTATTGCAGGACATCTCGCTTGACTAGAGAAGGAAATGTTGCTCACTGAAACCAGGCCAAGAAAATCCCGCCAGAAAAATCCGCACTCATACCCCACGTGGTTCGTCAAATCAAAGTGGACAAAGAGGTCATCGCCATCATCACCTTCCGAGTCATCACCTCCACCAACGGAAGACCGGCGCAGAGGGCTGAATGGTTCTTGTCCATTAGGCTAAATAAGTACTTCTGGAGAAAATGGACCATCTCCAACACCCAGCAATTCATCACCAACCTGAAAGAGCTTCGACTTGACAAAGAATAAATAGTAAATACTAGTGTCCTTTGATGTCGTGTCACTTTTTCCTAGCCTCCCTCACCCCCTGATCCTCGACAAATTTGACGAAGTTGCCAGAACACTCTAGATTAACAGAAAATACTAGACCCTCGACAGGGGAATCTTGAAGATGCTCCTGGCCAACATATATGTTTGGCAGACCAGGACTTCGGGCAAATCGGGGGGGGGTTACTCCAGTTCTCCAAACCTGGCCAAAATTTTCTTGCAATATTTAGATGCGACCCGTTAAAATTTGGAAGAGGTACATGGATGATATATTTACTGCAGTAACACCAGTAGTTTTGAAGGCCATCTACGACAAGCTCAAACAGTGGAAGCGCGATATGGCTCACAGTAGAACATGAAGATGAGCAGTTTTCCTCAATACAGGGTGGTCCACAAAAAAATGACGACCTAAGATTTTCTAAGTCCAACTTTTC
>JAHWFP010236923.1:69716-97383 GCA_023313725.1 Lithobius niger
AGTGACAAGATTCGGAAAGCCCTGGCTAAGGTCGACAGCCGTTGCTTCGTAAGAAATCCTCCGAATATGGTATCAAGAAACTGTTATATATGAACTCTTCTTGAAGTTGAACCCTACTGTTATTGAGGAAGCCAAAGAGAAGCCCACAGGTCCACTATCACCACCTTCCTCCGGTACTCTTCCTTACGGATCACCCATACCCAAGGTTTTCTCACCCCCACTAAAAGTCCTTCCTAAAAGATACTCCACTCGATCAAATAACCAGCAGTATTGCGATGCACGTGATAAATTTCCAAAATCGAGGTAATGGAAAAAATATGAGTATACTACTTAATTCCAACACGGCCAATGAAGTACATCTCACGCACTGTTGAAACCATCGCCATCCAGCAATTCAAGAATGGAGGTGTGCCTTTCATGAATAGCCAAGAACCAGTCTTCCGTACGACAGCCCAAATCATGAGACCAAACCTTTCTGTGAGGCTTGGTATCAAATGGAAACATAGGCTCCGAAGGCCGGCTGAGCTACAAATGCGACATGCACTTTTAATGGAGATGTACGTGAATTCCAAAATGTATATACGTAACGTATATTTGTACATACGTAACATTCTTTCTCCGTGCCATCATGTACTATGTTGCTGTGTAGTTGTTTAGCTGAAGCCTGATGAAAGTGATAAGACTCGTGTTACCTGTACAAGTGATTTCACCGAAAATTTGCCGTAGTGTAAGGTGTTTGAAAGACTTTGTACTTATTTTGATTTGCAAATTCGAGACAAATGCTAAAAACAGTTTGAACAATTTGCATTGTATATGAAGATTTCGTGTTAAGTTAAGTACAAGTTTATAATAGGCTTACTATCATAAACTGAAATAGTACAGCAAAGGATTGGTAAAAGCTAGGAATGTGCGAGTAGAAAAATTTTAATTCGAGTCGAGCCGAGCCGAGTTTGAAACAGAAGAATCGAGTATCGAGCCAAGTTCAAGTATTTGATGGAAATATTTTGTTTGCACGTTTCCCTTTAATTTGTTAGGATAATAGGAACAAAAATGGTGCTTATTTGACTTGTGTGGGTCATGGTTTTCCATTGACTTGAAAATGGTTTCAGTTATTGACTTTTAATCTGCACCACTGGAAGACTCTCGTCGAGACGATCGATTTGGTATATTGGAATGTCAAAATAGGTCAAAAATTGACGAAGTTATGGCATTTTTGCCGGATTCGAGTTTTTTCGAATATGGACGCGAGCAGCGAGTCGAGTTCGAGTACAAGTTTCATACTCAGCTTGGCTCGAATTTTTCGAGTATCGCACATCCCTAGTAAAAGCATAGAAATTAATGAGGTGAACTACTTGTAAAGTTTAGGACTTAAAACACGCACAATTTCAGAAAGGAGAATACCATACCAGTATTCCTTGCGAATTTCGACAGACTGGGAACGTATGTCCTCATCAGGCACTACTACACTCTTGAAAACTGTTGTTTACATTCTCTTTATCTTTATCTTTTGAACTTGGCGTTCCAAAATGGCGTGGCCTCCGGTACTTGTTAGGCGCAGTGTCCCACTGATCTGTAAGAATACTGGTATTGTATTCTCCTTTCTGAAATCGTGCGTGTTTTTAGTCCTAAACTTTACAAGTGAGATGGATCTTCAGAGTAAAAACCGCTACGGAATTTTCAATGAGGTGAACTACACAATGTAAAATATTAAACAATGGTAGCCACCTAAGGTTTTGCTTCAATCTTTCATCCTGTCAGTTTTACATCATGGCCTACCCACGCAAACGTCAGCTATCACGTTCTTTTATAGTATTTGTTCCATCAAAGCCAGTACAGTCCCGTAGGTAGTGGCTGATGAACATATTTTATTTGTTCCACGTTCAAGCTGTGACCACTTCCTCCAAAGGGATACCTGAACTGTAGGTCCAAAAGGCCATTTAAGCCCTTTGTTTGTGAGCCCGAACCTCACGGGGCAGGTGGTTCAGATCTTGTGTCATAGGCATCAGTTTCTTACGTCGAATCCACAAAACAAGTTTCAAAGGTGTCACCCTGGTTGTGGAATAACACCCCGGGACTGTATCTATTTGTACAAATAAGGGTGTTGGAGGAACGGTTCTTTCTGCCGAAGGTTGCGTTGTAGAAGGTAATGATTGATAATTTGACAATTCCATTGGTACACAGACTACACAATTACAAAAGCTCATCTTTCCACAAGTGAAGTTACACCTACACCTACAGATCCATTGTCCTTACGCGGCTAGAGGGAGACGAAGCTGTATTTAATATTCTGAAATTGACCAATGATTGTAAATTCGCCGAGTGGTTACAACTCATGTGCTTCAGACTCCATTTTATGTAAAGGCCCTGAAAGTACTTATATCATCTATATCGTCACACACCAGGTCTAACGTTCGTCACATTCAAGAACAAAAACAGAGATTGTTGCCGCAGCTTCCGCATCGATTATTAGGTAAACGCCTGCCAAACTGTCACACCAGTAACTCAAAACTAAAACCGAGAAAGTTTGTACATTAGGGGAAAGATATGCTAGGCACCTGACAGACAACTTGCACCAGATCAAGAAACAGAAATAAAAGTCATAGTTCAGCTTGTAGTTACCCTCTACAACATACGAGAAGAGCAAAAAAAGTGGGATTAGCATGTTTAAGCTAAACTGGTAGACTCTCAAATTGATTTTGACCTCTTCTGAGGCTTTTTTGCAGACAAGGTCCTCAAACCCTTTATCACTGGAAATGGACTTGGTCCAAATACCTCCTGTTTACGTACCTACTATCAGGTTTTAATACACCTGATGCGTGTTGGCTTGTGCGTCCTTTTTAGGGTTCTTGTTAAGCCTGAAAACAACCTAGTGTTTTATATTCCTACAATTGATACGTGCTTCTACTGCCGCTATTTCAGTCAACGTCGTGCATGTCAGGCATCAAGTAGCAACATATATGTGCGGAGAATTGAGGACCCATCCAATGTCACGAAAATGGGAATGGCTCTAAACGATGTGCCATACCCTAATTAATTATTTACGTAGGGCGAAAAAGTGGTTTACCATATTGAACTATGAAAATTAATAACTTGCTGGAAATTCTACACCCAATTCACTGCCCCCAACTCAAAATTCATTCTTTGGTTTCTACGGACTCATGTCACCAAACCAGACTGTGTCTTAAGAAAACCGAGGACTTACAACTCCAAATCCATGAATTTTGAATACAAAGGCAATAAAAAAAAGCACAAAACCGAACTGGTTTCAGCAAGCTAAAAGGCAGAACTACAGACGATCCCAAACAAGGGTGAAAACCGTATGTCTATTGAAATCTCTGTGGGTGAGAGCAGCTTGATTTCAAGAGATCAACTGACATTAATTAAGAAGGCAATACTGCCTTTAAGGCTACCATCTTTGAAAATATGGCACTGGTCAAATTATTTAAAAGGCATTTTCACTGTCAGAACTGCAACCAATGGCACTTTGATAAAACCATGAGGTTTGCCTAATGTGGTGGACTGATCCACACAGTGCGAGCCCTTGCTCCTCTATGCACAACCCAAATCCACAGTCGATTCATGTCAAGTATGTGTCAAGACATCATTTTATAAGATGACCTACCTGTTTCCATTTGTATGGGTCCACCGCAAACATCCAATGCCAAAGATAAACGTGTTTATCTTCAACCAAGAAAGTTCCACAAACCATAACTCTAAAGTTCTTCCTTAGAAACTCCGACAAGCTCTAACCCATTTCCTACAGAAATTTTCATATTTGTATGTGAAGTTAGTAAAGGCTAGACCACTGTTGAATAAAAACGACAGATGCATGAAACTATTACGTAACTGTAACTTAACTAGGAAGAAATTTTAATATCAGGCAATGGTTTATGGGATCCTGCAGGAAACAGAAAGTTACATGTGGCCTTTCTTTAACCCGTCACTTTGACACGTACTGGTACAATGTCCTGGGTTTTATTTCAGGATGCCTGAGAAATGAATGGAACCCTCTGCCCTTGAGAACGACGGCCAACAAATCCAACCAATCAAAACTTTCCATACAAAAGTCTCAATTTTTTTTTTTTTCATAAGATGTCGATTGTGGCCTGTGAATCTGAACAAAAAAAAAAAAAAAACCACACAAAAAGATTATCCTGAAGACTGCTCACTGCTAACGTAGCTCCTATACGTACTTTAACGTAGGCCTTAAGCAAAGGTAAAACCAAAACTATCCACTGAATTTACTAAATCGTAATGACTGTAGGCAAAGCAATCAATGGCAGCTAAAATGGGTAGTGGCCAACAGTAGGCAGTGGGCCAATGGCGCAGACCGGAGCAGTTTCTTGACCAGTATCCCACCGACAACCTGCTCCGGTCTCGTACCAAGGAGAAGTCCATCTCTGTCCCTCTCCCATCCCCCATCCTTCAAGCACTGCTGTTGCTGTTCCCCTTCCCACCCACCGTTATGCAACCAGGAGTAAGCCCTAAACTCCCCTTGCAGCTTCACCGGTCCCCCCCCCCCACCTCTCCCTCCACGTTGCCCCCTGCACATCCTAAGCTTATTCCGGGGGTGGTGTACTGTATCCCATTCGAGTCCTGCAACGCCGTCTACATTGGGGAAACCAAACGACAGCTACAAGAACGAGTGAAGGAACATGTTGGAGCACTATCAACGAGATGTTAAGAAATGGCATCGCCCTTCGCCACAAAAACACAGATCATGCCATTCCATGAAGTGAAACATCTTTGCTACTCAAGTCTAACTCCCTCAGTAAACCCCGCTTGAGAGGTTTGGAGTCACTGGCCATCAAAGGATTTCAAAAACAGGAAGTTCCGTTGACGAACATTGTTAGTGCAACATACAACGAAACTGCCAGAATGGTTCGCCCCCGCCTGGCCTTCAAACTCAACTAACAATGGAGTGTCCAGATGCAGCGACAATAAAGATCAGTGGTAACCTAGCTCAAGCACGTGGTTCAAAATGAACCCCCGTAGCTCATGATGTACAGGAAGTTTTGTGTTGTGTTTGCGTGTGGACTTCTGATGAAGGTGGTCGGCTAAACCACCGAAAATTTAACCAAAACTTTGATGATCGTCCTCCGTTTGTGGTAATGTGTGCTTTTTCCATTTTATAAGCTATTTCGTAACCTACACAAAACAAAAACCTGGCCACCAGGTGCCCAGAAACAAATACTTGTTTTTTCTCGGTCTAACAGAATTCAGCAATTCATTCCATAACGTGGCATGTGTTAGTAGATGTGCTACATCTACATACATAATACGGAGCAGGCGGCCAAGTCACCGGCCACGCCATTCCGTCGTACAATCAAGTACCCCGCCCTGTAGTGCCATCTGTTGACGGGATTCGCCTTCAAATTCGGGTTGGGACACTTTTCCAACGTCTTTGAACAGATGGCGCCACTTACCAAACCTGCCATGTCGCCGTCTATTGACGGCCTTGGACTACAAGTTCGGGTTATAACACTTTTTCCAAAGTCTTCGAAGAGATGGCGCCACTTACCAGACCTGCCGCACCGTTTTTGAGTTTGTTTTTTGGTATTGTTGTGGTACCAAAGCGGCCAACAAAGTTTTAGTTGCGTGGACTGTGACAATGTCGGCGTTTGAGCTAAAAAAAAAAAAAAACAACCCATGTCTACTAAACCAGACAACTTTTAACCAAATGACGATTGCTTCATAATTTCGAGGCCGCCAATGGGCCTCGAAATTGGCAGCCTGAAACGATGGAGGGGCGCATTTATTTCTTAAATGTTCACTTCCAGAAAGGAGTTGAATTGTTTTTAAGTGGGCGGCAACAATCGTTGCTTGCAACAACCTCTCCATGCACGTACCGAGGTGAATTGTTTCAAAGGATTAACATAAATATAGGGTTACTTGGTTACTGAATGCTGGATTTCTCAGGGCTTTTTTTAGCCTTCAGTCAAACATACGCATGCGACTTTTCCGGGGCTGCACCAAAGCAAAATGTCACGGGGCGGCGTTTTCGTGGGGTGAGGGAGAGGGTGCCAGGGCAAGTGTGTGCGGCGAGCAATGCGTGCTACCGAAGTGAATTGTTTCAAAGGATTAACTTAAACATGGGATTACTTGCTTACTGAATGCTGGATTTCTCAGTGATAGGGTTTTTTTTTTTTTAGCCTTCAGTCAAACACACGCCAGCGACTTTTTCCTGGGCTGCACCAAAGGGAGAATGTCACGGGGCGACGTTTTCGGTGAAGGGGAGGCAGCTAGGCAAGCGTGTATGGGGGAACACGTATGCGAATCCGAGAGAGGGCAGGAGTGTGGGGATTGGGGGTTAAAGTCATTGTGGGGGAGAGGGCATATGTGGGAGCCATTCACATGTTTGGTCTTTGGTTTGATAATTTATAACCAAAGACCAAACACCTGGAGGGCGCCCGGGGGGGGGGGGGAGCATGCGCACGGGCACAACTAGTAAATAAAATAAAAGTTGGCACACACATCGTGGAAAGGATCACCATTTCTGATATAACACACCAGTAAGCATACAATCGAATATAATTTAGTGTGTTTGAGGTGCTTATGTGATTGATTGATGATGTTTACACATCTACGTACATGCAATTTAGCATGAAACACTTGGAAGATAATTTGTCCTATGAAACTTACACGAGCATCCCGAATCTGAAAATCCATAATATCCATCCAAACATGAGTCACATTTAGCTCCGAACACTCCTGGTTTGCAATCACATTGAGCCGATACGGGATCACAGCGCTGACTGGTGGCACCTTGGAGGTGGCAGCTACACGGAATGCACCCATCCGCAATGTTGCCGTAACCTTCCTGGACGAAGGAGGCAAAAGCAAGCCGGCAGAAAAAAAATAAGATACATCCACATGATGAGACATTGTAACAGGAATTTATCGTAATAGGTCATGAAAACAGATTTAAAATGAAAAGCAGTAATTATGGTGTATATGTTTACATGTTAATTAAAAATGAAATCCAAGTACAATACTCGGATGCAATTTACAAAACAAATGTTGCAGGATACATACAAATGAGCTTTCACAACTCCCAGAATTTTATTTTTAGTTTTGTGAATAATAAAATAATGAAATGTGACTTTAAGTAATTAAGAGGGAGTCATACTTACTGCACATCGCTCACAGTTTTTTCCTACATAATTATGCTTGCAAGTGCATTGTCCACTCAGTTTATCACACACTGAATTCAAGGATCCAAATAAATTGCATTCACATACTGAAAATGCAAATAAAAAATACAATAAACCATCAGTTAATTTTATGATAAAAAGACAAAAAGGAGTCATGAACAACATACAGCAACATTTTCAAGGTTAAATACACTTTTTTTGGAAGCTCTTTAATTTATTTGGCATAATAGGAAATAAAAATCACTTTGATACGCTGATTAGTTGAATTTTATAACTACAATTCAGAACAGTTTGAATTATTCTACTACTGACATGGATGGGGACATCAGTATTGGCAAATTTATTTTTAAAAATGGTTGAATAGTTTATAACATGATTATTGTTCATAGACTAAATCAATTGTGAACGACAAAAAAGGTTTGCATGTATTATGAAAATCTAACACTGTATGGTACCAGTGAGTTTTCCCCACATTATGAAAACTCTCTAATTTATTTAACCCAATTAATTTTTACTCCATGATTTAGCGAAACAAAGGTTGTTAGATCAAAATCCAGTCAGGTCTAACCAGGGTTTCATTGTTCACACACAAAAAGTTACAAAGTGTTCCAAAAATTGTTATAGTGCCACCACACAAAAAAAAAAGACATTTCAAGTGACCGATAATAAACTAGTGGATCCTCACAATTTTAAAGCAGTTCTGCATTGAAGTTCCAGCTGTGTAAATTAGCTTTGACATGCAGTAAAACTTACTACAGGTTTAATACTGCTAATGCTGTTCCTTACCTTTACATTCTTTCTGCAGAGCAAATCCGTAGTAACCATCTTTGCATTCATCACAGTGCCAACCACCCGTATTAGAAACACATTTGACACATTGTCCGGTAACTGAATCACAATTACCCGAAGTTGGAGGGTCAACATTACCGTTACACTCGCACGGTTGGCAGAAATTTCCTGGAACCAAGGGGCTCCCAAAATAGTTGTCGTCACACCTGTAATTATTCGAAAGAAAACATTTTACGCATTGCATAAATTACAACACTTAAAGAAATAAAATTATAAACTATTAGAAATGAACAAAGATCACCACGGAGTCAACATTGTAAACTGCTAAGTGTAGAGGAAGGCCGCGGCTATAATTGTCGTGTCCAGGCTTAAATTAACTAAAGCCAAAAAAGTGCACAAACACGAAAACCACAACGTTTCGCAATTAAATCTATTCCATCATCAGGTGTCATGTGGAATTCATACGTAGCACACACTGTCATGTCATGCCCACCATAAATTGCTGAAACCGCAAAACTTAGAAGCATGAACTGTCACCAGCATTTCCTTTCAGAAAAGACAAATACGGGTGGTAAAGCGGCAAACCCCGTCCTTCCACATGGAAAGCCTTCCAGGAGGATGGGCA
Organism: Lithobius niger; assembly: GCA_023313725.1. NCBI lineage: Eukaryota > Metazoa > Arthropoda > Chilopoda > Lithobiomorpha > Lithobiidae > Lithobius > Lithobius niger. Next base: position 78,285 of record JAHWFP010236923.1, read on the forward strand.
GGGTTCGCAGCTTCAGCTCCCGTATTTGCCTTTTCTGAAAGGGAATGCTGGTGGAAGTTTTATTCTTTTAAATTTTGTGGTTTCAGCAGTTTAAGGTGGGCGTGGCATGGCACTTTGTGCTACGTATTAATTCTATATGAAACCTGACAACGGAATAGATTTAATTCCGAAACGTGGCGCATGTTTCATGTTTCCAACATTGCCATCCGATGCAAGCTATTACTGATGGTAAGCCATGAGCTCATGTCTTAAGGATCAAGTTTCTCTCCTGTATTTAGCATAGGTAACGTCCCTACAAAGTATTTATGCTAAGCTAAACCTCTCAAAATAAATGATAACAAATGATACGGATGACATTACTTGACATTATCAAGATAGCTGCCGACTTCATCACCTTAAGCGTACAGTGTCAGCCTCTGCTATGCTCTTTATTTGTTTCTAACACCACTTGAATCGATATATTTCACCTATTTTACAATTTTACAATTATGTTCAAAATTATTTATTTACTCACCACTGACATTTTTCTCCTGTGTATCCGATAGGACAGTTATCGCATATGAATTCGTTGGCGTGCACACTTTCAACTTCAACACATGTTGGACTAAAATTGTTGGCAAGCTCTTCTAATGGGCACGCACAACGTTGACAGTCTAAAGGTGTTCCAATCGTAGGATTCCCATAAAATCCAGTCAAACATTGATCACATTTCATTCCTTCTGTATTGTGTTGACAATCCTGAAATATTAACAAATGAATTTGTCCTGTTATAAATGACTTACAGGTTTCCAATAAAAACATCCAAGAATAAAAAGAAAATCTAAAGAATAAAAAGAATAATTTTTTTCTAATTTAAAGATGGGAACAAATGAGGAAAAGAATTTCTCCAGCCTTAACTTATCATTAGACAGATGCAAAATCAAGGTAAACAGAAAATTTAACATTACCGATACATCCAGAATTCACGAGTGAAAGTAGAGCCACATCAGTATGATATCCCGTAATGATTCTCACATTAAGCCTCACATGGAAGTTCAAAACATGATCGATTTCCAACCAAAATTTGTGAATAAAATTTCAGAAAACAACAATTTCATTTGTTGTTCTGGAATTAGCACATGACGCAAGTCTATCTAGAGATCTGAGCTTAAGCACTCCTCCTATATCCATAATTATTCATACCCAGAGGCGTAACTTCAAAATTGGGGCCAGGAGGCGGCAGTGCAGCCCCCGCCCCACCCCCCCCCCCTTTCGTAAAAAGAAAAAGAAATGCAGTTTTGACATGCAAGGCAGAGGCCGCTCCCGACCCCCCCTCCCACCCCTTCACAAAAAAAATGTTGTTTTTGCAACACAAGGCGATAGCCAGTGGAGGCCGCCTCTCATTAAAAAAGTTGCAGTTTTTGCCATATAAGGCAAGAGCCCAGTGCGCCACCTCCAAAAAAAAGGAATGCAGTTTTGCCACACAAGGCAAGATCCGGTGGAGGCCCGCCGCCCCCCCTTCCGCCCCACCCCCTACAGTTTTTGTCACAAGGCGAGAGTCGATTGCTTCATAAAAAATGGCATTTTTTTGCCACATGATACCAAGATCCCAGTGGAGCTCCCTCCCACACCCGTCATATGAAAAAAAAACCAATTAAGTTTTTTTCAACACAAGACAACTTTGTCACGAAACTGTAGCAATAACTTACTTCTGACATTTTGCGGTCATAAACAAATTTTAAATTGGGGCCAGTGAGGGGGCCCCTCAAAGTTGGTGGGCCCGGAGGCGGCTGCCTCCTCTGCCTCATTGTAGTTACGCCACTGTTCATACCAGTGGAAAGTATAACCATGTCACTGTGGTTCATAAGTTCAAAACATGATTGTTTCTGCGAAGACCGTCAATACGACTTCAAAAAGAGAAATTAGTTTTGTTGTTTAGGAATTAGTAAATGGTGCGAAGTCTAACTACACGTCTGAATCAAGGATCTTAAAATGTTCTAGTTCTAAATCTAGTTCTAGTTCAACTATAACTAGTGTAACTGAACTCAATAGAAAAGAAATTTGGCGAGATCAGTGGAAAACATTCAGGATGTAGCAGAGAGAGAGCTATATTGAATCGTGGCCGAATGCATCAAGGCATAGATTTAACAGCAGGATGTCGCCAGCCAAAGGGTGACAGAGTGTGTTTGTGTAGACTGGATGTGAAAAATGTCTCTTGACCTCACAGCTAGAGCATTTCAAGCAGTGCAAAAATTTCCCTACATTCAATATTAGAAAAGATATAAATTAACTGTAGCAGAAGAGTTTTGTGACTGTTTTTCTTCACCCTACCCTTGGCAAACTATGATACAGAATGTACTTGCTGCAATAGCATCCCAAAAATTATGACTTTCAACAAAATGATTAATGGTTTAGGCAATGGGGTATTTAAGTTAAAATTCGAGTAAGAGAACTACTGAATTTTTATTAATGGCCATCGGATTCATGATCTTATGGGTAACAATCAGTTTGCTATTCAATATTCATCTCTCACCTGACATTCTCCAGTAAAAGAGTCACACGTGCGGGCGTGGTTGTTGCAATCACATTTCACACATTGTCCCTGGTACAACGTGTTGTTGACTCTTCGGTAGCCTTCTTCACACAACTACAACATGTACATCAGAGGAAATCATTAACATACTGTTGTAAAGAAGAGCTTTTACCTATTGTTTCGTTTACCGCAAGCCAATACTAACAATGAACAAGTGCTGCTAGAGGCAATTAGGATAATTTTCACATAAACTGGGCTAAACACGAAACCATCAGAAATAACAAGATTGTTCTAAGAACATTTTAACTTTAAGTCTTATTGCTAAACATAATCAGAATGGCTTAAGTACCTGTCATATTTTTAAAACCTGTGTCATACTATTTGTAACACAGTAAAATGTTAGTTATCATACCTCACATGAGAGACCGATGAATCCTGGTGGACACACACATTTTTCAATTGTTCGTAACTTGCGAATTCCTACAGCTTGTGGTGATCCTACTTCCATGGTCACGGCCAACAGCCTGTGCAGAAAACAATTCCATGTGAATTAGAATTAATGTGGTAAACTTAATTCAACTAACTCAACGACCAACATCGGTCATTCAGGATCCCCATTATGTGAAGTATGGACAAAAGGTCACAACATCAAGGATATTCAAGGGACTTGATACCAATTCAGTTGCAATCAAAGCAAATCAGTGCGGCTGTACTGCTCAGGGGCGGCTCTAAACCCGGGCCTACATGGACACGTGCCCGAGTAAAAATAATAGTGCCCGGGCCCGTTCCCTGGTAAAATAAATTATCAGTTATCGAGTCGTTTGTTAAAGAGGTTTTTAACTACTGTGCCGTCTGCTGCCCCCACGGCCCACTGAAGAGAACACCCAGCTTTGCTGCACTGCACATTGTTGTAAGATGGCATCACGCAATGCGAAGGCTTGTTGCCGATATCTGAGCAGTTCTCATTGACGGCTGACGCTGTTGGTAAAACTGCTGGGACATGTTGCTAACGTTGGCGCCGTTCGGGAACTTGAGAGATGCCGGCGAGACAAAATTGTCGCCTTGACGTAAATATTATGTTTTGATCTTGTAGTAGTCGGGATATGTGAGGTAGGTCTCGTTGGGTCTCAAAGGACGTTGTATTACTTCAAGATAACGATTTTGTCTCACCAGAGTCTTTACTTTGAATTACTGAAGAAGTGGGTTGTTAGAGGGAGAGCCCGTGCGTTTCTTTAGCAAAATAAAAGTGTGGTGCAGAATTGATGTCAAACTGTGTCTACAATAAAATCATTGTGCCTGGTAGGTGCTCCTTGAAATTGTTTGAACGTCGGACATTTTTCATGAATAAACAAAGTCGTCACCAGTTATAAATAAAAAATATCGTGTGTTTGCAACATCTACAACATAACTAAGCTGGAAAGTGTTTTGGCTTTATGCCTAAAGGAACCATATATAATATTTACAGTTTTAAATCGGAATCGCCATAAAGACGATTATCTTCTGGTGTTGAAGAGTTCTGCCCTCAGGTTTTTTCTTCGGTGGTGTTGAGGTGTCCTCACCATGAGCGTCTGATACGAGACCGCGTTTACACGCCCCCACACGGAGGACTCTATTTGGGGTTACTGTCGAACTCCAAATAAGTGCTACAACAGAAAAGGTCAGTGCACACAAGACATGCCAAAGAACAAGCCTGCCAAGCCATGTAAATAAATTGCATAAATTAATGCACCAAGGAATACACCTTCTGAGGAATACACCTCCCGTGAAATACATCACCACAAGTTATAAAAATACACTGTCTACAAAAAATAAAAATTGCCATTTAATATTTTTGAAGGACTGACGTTTTTGGTGGCTCAAGAAATTTTTGTAAAAAAAATTACAAGTTTAAAGGGACACTTTTTTTGAAATATATAAAGTTACAGTTTCAGCTGTTAATTCAAATGAGATAATCGCAAGATTTAATGCTCTAACCAGTCAGCCATGCACAGAAAGTTATTTTTTTTATCTGGGAAAACCTCGAAAAAAGACCTCTGGGCGCAATCCTCAGGACCTAACTTGCGATAAGGATCGGAATAGAGGGTACTATAAGCACATGCGCAACTATCAGCTCTATTTAAAGTTAACAGACTACCACTGGAGTGGTTTAAGGTTACCAAACAACTTGTTTTACATAGGAAAATCTTACTCTGAAGGGTTTTGAGATGGTACCCATAACTTACACATATTATACAACACTGGGAGGTTTTATGGATAATAACACAACAACCTTTTAACGACAGAGTTGACCTTTTGCACTCAGAGGTGAGACAGACAAATTTTTTGCAGGAAAAATGTTTCGTAAAAACCTTAAGAAGGGCCAACCGGGAACAAGTTGCAACCCCCGTAAAATATTCCTAATGAATATTTAATTAGTGTCGTTACAATCTTTGACAATATTCTCCCACATAGGGGAGACGTTGATAGTGACAAAAAGAGTAAAACATAGGCACTTAAAATTTAGGTGTAGAGTTCCGAAACGGGAAATAGCTGAAAGTTCTTTTTGGTGTGGTTCTACTTTCAATATACCACTTAACACAATTTTAAAAATTAAAATTAATTTCCAGTCAATTTGTACTGAAAATGACGTGTTTTAACAATTAATGTTTAAACAAAATACCTGCTGAGAGTGTCAGCGTTTACGTGTAACTTTCCAGGTTTGTATCTAACTGTGTAGTCGTAATCTTGCAGGGTTAGGCTCCACCTAAGCAATCTGGGGTTTTTGCCAGACATTTGCTTGAGCCAGTGCAACGGGTTGTGATCTAATTCTATGGCAAATTTTGTTCCATAGATGTAGGGAAGCAACTTAGCAACGGACCAGATCAAACACGCGCATTCTTTTTCTGTCGTACCATAGTTTTGCTCACGTGCTGTCAGTTTACTTGAAACGTAAAGACAGGGGTGTTCATCTTCTCCAAACACTTGTGACAAAACACAACCCATACCACGGTCGGAACAATCACACTGCAAAATAAATTGTTGTGTGAAGTCGGGGGCTCTTAGAACGGGAAACGTCACTAAAGAGTTTTTCAACGTGTCAAAAGCAGTTTGCTTAGACTCATCCCAAATGACGGGATCGAGTGCATCCTTTTTCAAGGAGTCTGTGAGACAGGCACAAATTTCAGAATAGTGAGGGACATACCTTTGGTAATATCCTACCAAACTGAGAAAGGAACGTACATCTTTCTTAGTTTGTAGTCGTGCGAATTTTTGCACGGCCAAGACCTTCACCTCAGAGGGTGTACGAGATCCATTGCCAACTTCATGGCCAAGGAAAGTAGCTTTGCTGCAAGCGACCTGCGATTTCTTGGCATTCACCGTCAATCCGGCCTTCTTGACAGCAGAGAGGAAATTGTGAATGTTTTCGAGATGCTGTGGCCACGTTTCGGCCCCTACAGCAGTGTCGTCTTGGAAGGGTGTGACAAACTCTTCCATGCCACGAGTGACATTGTCCATGTCCATGAGCTTCTGGAAGCAGAATGGAGCGTTTTTTCATCCCCATGTTCATCATGAGGGGAGCAAACTTCCCAATGGGAGTTGTGATGGTGGCGGCCATTGAAGCCTGTGGCGTCAAGCGCACTTGCCAAAATCCACGGTTGAGGTCAAAAATAGAGATAAACCTCCACTTAGCTGCACGCTCAATACATTCCTCAATGTTGGGAATTGGGTAATCCTTGGTTACCGTATTGTTGTTCAGCTCTCTGTAGTCTGCTACAGGACGTGGGCTGGCATCTTCTTTTTGAACGATGATCATGGGTGAACCATGGGGGGAATCGGTTTCAACGATTAAGCCCACGTCAAGCATACGCTTGATTTCTGTTACTATCAAATCCCTTTCGAATTTCGCGTGGCGATAATACTTACATGGGTTGACTTTGGAATCGACTAATTCAACGTCGTGTGTGACAAGATCAGTGCGTCCTGGCAAAGTAGAAAAAACACCGTCTACTTTTTCGAATACCTCAAGGAGGTCGTTCTTCTGCAACTCAGTTAAGTTGCCTGTCTTTTTGAAAAGACTCATGGCGGCCTTAGCAGTAAGGTGGCCATCTCCAGGCTGACCTGTCCAAACATGGCCGGTGTGAGGAAGCTCACGATCTTCATTGTAAGAATGATTACTAGACCCCTCCCTAGGCAGATAGGGCTTGAGAAGGTTTACATGATATATGGTTTCTTTTTTGTAAACCAAAAGATTTTTTTACAAGATAATTGGTACCTGATAATCGTTTCAAGACTTCGCAGGGTCCATCCCAATAAATGTCTAACTTATTGGTGCGTGCTGGCTTAAGGACTAGGACCTTATCACCAACTTTGAACTTACGTTCAACTGCCTTGATGTCATAGTAGGATTTATTTTTCTGTTGACTACGAGTGATATTCTCCTGAGAGAGTTCACGAGAATACTGGAATCTCTGGAGCAAGTCCAAGATGTATTCTAAAACGGAAGGATGAACGTCTGGTTCGATCCAATGGCTTTTCACCAACTCCAGTGGGCCTTTGAGGTTGCGTCCGTAAACCAACTCCGCTGAGTGAAGCCAGTGCTCTCATGTGGAGCAGTTCTTAGAGCAAACATTGCTTCTGGCAGGCACCTCTCCCAATCGTTGGGATGCTCATAACAGACAGCTCTCAGCACCGCTTTGAGTGTCCTGTGGAAACATTCCACGCTGTTAGATTGCGGGTGGTTTACACTTGAGTTAACACACTTTATACCGCACTTTTCTAAGAAAAGAGTTGTAATTTCCGATATGAAACAAGAGCCTAGGTCGCTCTGGAGCTCGGCTGGAAAGCCTAACCTAGAAAACACAAGGAGGAGCGCATCTACAACGCTTTGGCTGTTGGCCTCTTTAAGGGGCACGGCCTCGGGAAACTTTGTTGCCGTGTCAATTAAAGACAAGATATACTTATAACCAGCCTCACTAGCAGGCTTGATGGGGCCGACGATATCGATTACATATTGGTTGAACGGCTCATCATCCATGGGCATGAGCACCATAGGGGCAACAAACTTCTGTCCAGATTTACCATTTTTCTGGCAGGTTAAACATGTAGAAACAAAATTGTCAATGTCAGTAAAACAATGTGGCCAGTAAAAATTAGTCAACACTCTATCCTTCGTTTTGGATCGGCCTAGATCCCCGGCCCATGCATTAGCATGTGCGGTGTTTAAGACTAAATCTCTACACTCTTTAGGAAGCACTAGCTGTTTCTTGATTGACGGTCTTCCTAAAGGCCGAAAGGGCTTACGGAAAAGCAATCCTTTCTCGATGAAAAACTGTTTATTTTCATCCTGCTGGTCCAGCGGGAGCTCAGCAGTTTGCCAACATGGTTTTAAAGTTGGGCAGTCTAACTGCAACTTGGCAAATTCGGGTTTGTCAACACTCAGTAATTTATTTAAGTGATCTGACAGGGGACCTAAAATAGCTGAATCTAGGCTATCAACCTTAGGTGAACCATAACCTTCCTGTGAAGGGGAAACTATACTAGAAATAGAGTCACTATCTGAGTCGTCTTCACTCTCAGATTCGATCTCACGATATTTGGGTTTAGATATCGGGAGTTGTTGTTCCATACGAGTTTGGGAACGAGTGATAGCGTTAGAGTAAGGGGGCAGGGCCTTTAAACCTTTTTCTTCTAACACTGTTTGAGAGGGCACACCCAAAAGCATCTGGAAATGTGGACCCACGTGGTCTGAAACGAGGGCCTCGGATTGAATTTTACCGTAGGGCGTTTCAACTTCTATCACGGCAATTGCGTGAGCTGTCGTCTGCTCTGAGAGAGCGTTGTGACAATGGGTATATTCACCCGTGAACAGCTCGGGCTTCACAAAATCCCTTGCAATGACATCGTGTGTCGAGCCTGTGTCTCTTAAGACCAGACATTTCGATCCATTCACTGTCCATTCGTGAATGTGTTTAGAAAGAACCATTTCAGGAGGTTGATTACTAACAAAGTTACACTCTGCGTTAGAGGCTGGGTTTCCCTCTTGAGCAATCCGGAAACGACACTCGGATTTCTTGTGACCACTTTTGTTACAAAAATAACAGACACCTTCAAACTTAGGCCTCCTAGGCCTGTCAAACTCATGGTTGGAGTAGTGGTTGCGGGCCGAGTCTCCTTTACTCGGATCGGCAGAAGATGCTGCAGTACCGGCCGGTTTAGCTGCAGTGGAAGAGGCTCTGTTGCCACTTCGGAAATTGGAGGAAGCTTTTGAAGCTTGTCCAGACGACGACGCACTAGGTTGTGCCTTCCCTGTTTTAGGGGCCATGTCGGCAGAAATCTGTTTGTTTCTGGTGGTGAACTCATCACAGAGTTTGGCTGCTTCGTGTAACGTACCAAGTTTAATTTGGTCCGGCAACCACTTGCGCAGTGCAATGGGGCACGATTTCGTAAACTGCTCAAGCATAACAAAATTAGCTAACTTGTCATAGCTGCTATTCACTTCAGCTAGGGACACCCATCTTGAAAATAGGGTTTCGAGAGCGAACGCATGTTCGTGGAACAATTGTTCGAGTCCACGTTCAAGTGAACGAAACTGAGCTTGTACGGCTTCCTTAGTTTGGACAAACCTTTCGAGTAACCTTATTTTGACTAATTCATAATCATGCATTTCTACTGTCGACATTTGATCACACACTTTAATCAAAATTTCTCCTAAGAGAGGTTGGAGTCCTACGACCCATTCTGTCTTGTCAATTCTTTGTGTTTCTATAGTTTTCTCAAAAATCTTAAAAAAACTATTGATTTCCGATTCGGAAGTCCATCTATTTACAAGTCTGACAGCGTCAGCAATTTTAACCGGTTTATTTACGGGGATACTGGGATTAGAAGGGGTAAAGGTACCACTAAGATTTGCAGCCGTTAGCCTAGCTAGTTCGATCTGCTTATCTAATTTTAATAATTCACGAACACTAGCGCGTCTGCTAATTTGTGCTTCCTGTTCTTTTAACTGAACGTCTCTATCCCTTATTTGGGCCTCTTGGTCCCGTAACGCTAGTTCGAGCGCCATACGTTTATCTACGGCGGCTAATTCTTCGGCTTTAAGTGCGAGCTCATGCTCTTTGGCTGTTAACTCCCTTTTTTGTAGGATGGTAGCCTCTCTTTTTTCTATAGCCGGGGCTAGTTCATCAGAGAGATCATCAACGGAAATTTTTTCTTCCTCGACGGCATTTTTCAAAATAGTCACCGATTCGTGACGGGTTCCACTAACGGTTAGGCCTAATTTTAAACAGGCCTTTTTGAGGTCTTTATACTGAATGTCTTTAACGACGTCGTTAAAATCATCCATGTTGGACATTTTTAACCTTAAGCTTCAAAATAAAACTCTTATAAATGAAACTTCATTAAAATGCAGCCGCAAATTAATTTTACTTTTAAATTGAGCAGAGCGAGTTACTAAAAAAACTTCTCTCCCAATTCGGTAGGTTTTAGCAAGAAATACACTTATTTTAGACCCCTAGCACTCGGGTGTATAAACAATTAAAATACCTAAAAGGCTCTTAACTATAACACTCGGCTTGGCGGCCTTAAGCATATCTTATGCACACTTACCCCAGCACACAATCACTGTGCGGTCAGTCTAGTCCAAATCCAAACTTCCCACCTGACGAATGAATTGGCTGGCACACTTCTACTGTAGAACGTCTCGGCTGAGGTCTACTTGACTGGAACGATCCAAGGTCCACTGAATACGGCGACGGAGCTTCCTTTCCATGAATGGTGAAATCCTCCTCGCTGTTGACGGTCCACGGCTTGTTGATTTCCAAGACGGGGGGGGGTCTGCTATCCTTGCTTCTCGGCTCCGGAACGGCTTAGTTGCTGGAGCTGACGGCGGGCACTGTTGTTGTTGTCAGTGCAGACATCGTGATTTACATTGATAGTGACGGCAATGCTGACATCTTTTTCGGCATTGATTTTGGCTGCAATGCGGGCATCTACTTCGGTGACTTTTGTAACTGAGTCACGGACGTCTTTGTTGAAGAATTGTTCAACACAAATGGCCATAGTAGCATGGCAGGGGGGAAACGCTTGTAGGAACAGCACCTGTTCATCCCACCGCTGCCACCATTTGTAACGGCGGGTGCTACGACGGGGTAGGTGCTTGTAGCATCGCCGGTCGCCTGGTGTAACTGGATCTTCCTTACTATTACTCTGATCTGACTTGTGATACGTTTTTAGTTGAAACAGCACAACTGCTGCAGTCCCGGTGTAGAGAATGGAGCTACAATGTCCTAATAATGTAGGCTAACTAGTAATAATAAGCGGTAACGCTGCCACCAAGGTGGGAATTAGGCTAGCTAAGTTGAATTTGAAGAGAATTATCTTAAATACTAACTTCTAGCGGACAACGAACGAGTAAACCGATGGACGTTTAAAACTCCTGGTTTTTATTTTAAACAAACATGTTAAAAGGACCGCACTTTACATTTGGTAAATATACAACTTGGTTTTTAGGTTAAAAACAATTCAAGAATTTTACATTAAATTCGACACTAGAACTTGGCTTAGTTCAACAAACAATTTCAAATAGAAACAGTGAGTTTTAGGCAACGGGGATTTCGCAAAAGAGCCCTCTAAATTACGAACAGTCTCGACTGTGTAGTAATAGTAGACCTTAACCTACAGTTATTTTTCAAAAGGGAACACCCAGTTAATCAAACCGTACCCATCAGAATATCATGTTAGAAAAGGGATGTACACTCCATGAAGTACTGCGCTTCTGCAAATCTAACTGACCCGACGGCCCTTGTTTACATTAAAGTTGTATTAATCAAAGTGTGAAAATAAAGCTGGTTTTTAGTAAGGGACCGTGAACCCTTAAATTACGGCCGCCAACGTCCGAAATGCCGTTTGGCTTGACGCACCATAAAATTACCTTCAAAGCTACAAGGTTAAGTTTAAAATTAAACTATAAATTTTGACGTGTAAGTCCAAAAAATAAACTTTTAAAGTTAAACTAAGTTACATACGAACCAACTACCTTTGCCCGGCATGGCAACAATCGGACCGCGGCATCTCCACTCCCGACCGGCGTAGCGACCTCTAGCTTTGAGAATCCTGAGCTGTGCTCTCCCGAGCAGCGCTCGGAGCTGTGCTTTGAAACTCTACTGCGTCTGGGTTTTTATGCCTTCTGCTTGGCAGGCAGGTAGAGGGTTAGCGCGGGCCTGTAGGAGAGCGACGGAGGGGGTGAGTGGGGAAGAGGTGGACGCTTGGAGGAAGAGAGACTGACCAAAATCGGCCGAGCTGTCACTACCGGAAGTTGGCCATGACAGCGCGGACGGCTAGGGTAACTGAGCACTCTCAATGCGTGGGGAGTTGACTCCGTGTATTTACATTGTTTATAGACGGAGCTGAGTCAACAAAGGATTTTTTTAACGGCTTGTGAAATGATTAGAGGCCTGCCTGGCATGAGTGCAGTGAGTTTAAAACTCATAAACAACGTGAATTTAGGCCTATAAAAATAAACTACGATGTTATGCATCGCAACTATTGAAGGAGGGGGGTGGGGGGGAACAAAGTGTATTGCTCAGAATAAATATTCGACTTTGGGAAACGGATTGCTATATACAAGGCATGTTTTAATTGAAGGAAAGCTAGTTTGTTTTCGTTTTTAGAGGTTTGCTACGGTCGGAGTTTGGATGGAGATGCTAAAAAAAATAGATATAAAAATTCATACACTGGGTCCGTAAAAATAAACATAAAAGTTCGAGCTCCGGTAGGGTTCATGGCAAGAAGTTAAGTTTACCAAAGTGCATTAAGTGCAAAAATCAAAAGATTACATATACCAGCTAGTTTCAAAAGGCTATATTGCAGGTTAGGTTAGTTTTTAAAGTGGTTTGAACGTCGGACATTTTTCATGAATAAACAAAGTCGTCACCAGTTATAAATAAAAAATATCATGTGTTTGCAACATCTACAACATAACTAAGCTGGAAAGTGTTTTGGCTTTATGCCTAAAGGAACCATATACAATATTTACAGTTTTAAATCGGAATCGCCATAAAGACGATTATCTTCTGGTGTTGAAGAGTTCTGCCCTCAGGTTTTTTCTTCGGTGGTGTTGAGGTGTCCTCACCACGAGCGTCTGATACGAAACCGCATTTACAAAATATTCAATCACACTTACAAACAGTTAATCAAGAACATTGTGCATGCTTACGAAAATAATTGTTTTACTTGGGAAAATAATTGTTTTATTTGGGAATTTTTTCTTAGTGCCGGGGGACAGTTAGAGGATATACCACATACGTAAGAGGAAGGTCTTAAAATGACATCACATGATATAGAGACACGAAAAGCTTTACACAAAATATTGCTCCTTCTCCAACTGAAGATGTGACCACCCTTCCACCGCCACCAAGTCAATTTTGGTAAAATGGACCTCAATCGGTGGAGTGAACTATAAATAGCAAAAAAAAAAAAAGCTGCTCAAAGGTCTTCCTGTCCCCCCCCCCCCCCAGATCTGCCTCAGCCCGGGTTATAAGATGTGTTCCCAGTCAGTCCCCGGGTACGAATTCAGACGTGGCACCGCCCCTAGTACTGCTCTACATTACAACAGGCTGCACACAGAAGTAGAAGAAGAGGAGCAGAAGAGTGACATAAGAGTGCGACACTATGTATATAGAAAGGAGGGAAAACTATTTGGCACCCTCTGTGCACTGCTATTTTGTGTGATAGCCACGTGCCGTAAACGGGATGAAAAAGGGAAATAATCGAAAACACCGGCAACCACAGTGGTATTTAATTTATTTTCTTGCACAACTTCTGATGAAGGTGAAAGAAGTATCACCGAAAATTCAAGTGTAGGACCATTTTGTGTTTTTTTGAAGGTGGTAAATGTGTGTTTGTTGTGGTCTTTAAGGGAAATAATGTCATCACAGGTATACTGAGAGACGGTGTATTGCAAGAGCAAAAGTCTGGCAGAGCAGGAGTCTGGCACAGGACGTATTTAGCTGTGGATGTCCATTTGTCACATGTTTGCTCCTAGAATGAAAGGGGTGGTAGTGTGGTAGCTCACAGGAGTGGGGAGGGGGGGGAGGAGGAGGAGAGATTTGATGCAAGATATTCAAATTTCGGGAGGAGGGGGGAGGAGGGTGGAGGGCTACATAATTAGGACAAAACTACGTCATAGACAGTAATACCAAGGTGAAGGAGACATAAATGAGGACAGAAGCTACACTGGAAGTCTTGCGACGCATAAAAACAATGTAATAAACTAAAATTTAACAAATTCTAGTCAAATTCCACCAAGTAACAGTAACTCATCCGATTGTACACATCCAATTGTTAAAAGATTGATTGGTGATGATAACGAGGCGGCCTCACTAGCTGATACGTGTCTGTTAACTGTAAGCAACTAAAAGCATATCTCCAGAAAACACTAACACAACACCACAAATAAGAAACACTGTTCCTTGAATTTTCAGTGGAAAATTGAAAATAGCAGCATAAAAATGTTACAAACACTTCCATAAACTTCGTCCACCTTCTTCAGAAGGTATACGTGAAAAAAACTAGAAATTACATAATAGTAAGTCAGAATTCGAAACTGTCGCTTCAATGCCTTGCAGTTCCAAATTCTGACTTGACTATTACGTAATCTCTACGTTTTTTCGCATTCATCTTCTAAAGAACGAGGACGAAGTTTGTGGAAGTGTATGCAACATCTTTATGCTTCCATATTCAATTTTCTACCGAAAATTCAAGAAACAGTGGTTCGTATTTGTGGTATTGTGTTTATGTTTTTTGGAGAGGTCATCTGCTAAACACAGTAGTCACCGCCTGCCGGTGTTTTCACATAAAAGCATTTTTATCATATTGAGGATAAATCCCAATACGGAAAAAATCTTTCAAATTGTGGAAAATCTAAGGGGAAGGTTCAAGGATAAAGAAAAACTAAATGTTAAAGGATGAGCATCCACCATTCATAGAGAGAAAGATGCATCAATAAAGTTTTCATGATACTGTCTAGGTAATTAGCTAGCTAGCTAGCAACATTATTCCCATGTTAAATCCCATAGACTCATTGATCATGGCTAGCAAAAGATTGGGAAGGCCCACACAGCAGAACGTTTATACACGATTGCATGGTGACCTGAAACATGATCCTTTTGTTGGGTTGCAGCTTGTATGGGTCAGGACAAATGTGTGGGAGGGTCTTGACATTCGCAACCAAGGAATTTAAATATTGTTTCTTTTCCATGTTGCAATCAAGATTTCAAGCAACAATGGCTTGGACAATCAACCCTGGTACTTAGATTTATTGTAAAAGCCAGGACGAACTAAAAGCTGAACTGTAACATATGATAAAATAATCAGGTGATGGTTAAGCAACAATACTAACATCTATGAGCAAACATGGTTAATAACCAAAAAAAAAATGTTTTGTGGTCTGATGTTTTAGTAACAATGAACTTCAGAGAATTCTGCATGACATAAAATTCCTCAAGAAAAAGGTGAAGATGAAGATAAGACAGTGTTATTTTTTATATGTGTACCCTGTCCAGTCCTAAATTACTTGTGTCTATTAACTGTAAGCAACTAAAAGCATCTCTTATCATGTCCGGATTAAATCCAAATGCAGCCAAAATCTTTGCAAATTGTGGAAAATGTAAGGAAAAGGTGCAAGGATACCCAACTGAAGGGGATGCCCCGACTGAGTGAGCAATTCCAGCTTTACTGCGTCGATTAACATTAACCTAGGGAGGAGAAACTTAAGGGGGATGTGCTGATTGAGTGAGCAAAGCAAACGAAAATCAGCATTTGTTAGCCAGTGTGCACAAAAATGGGATTGACGAAACTTAAGCATGTAAATTAATCTTAAG
Source organism: Lithobius niger (assembly GCA_023313725.1). Classification (NCBI taxonomy): domain Eukaryota; kingdom Metazoa; phylum Arthropoda; class Chilopoda; order Lithobiomorpha; family Lithobiidae; genus Lithobius; species Lithobius niger. The sequence continues at coordinate 93,654 of JAHWFP010236923.1, forward strand.
CATACAGTAAACTTAAGCATACAATAAACCACGGTGCCAATTTGGCTGATGTAACGGCTAACTGGACAATGGCAAATGCGAAAATTATCAATGTGAAAATTTAGAGACATAAATTCCTCCAGAAAAAAAGGTAGAGATGATGATAAGATGGTGTGACCTTTTGTACGCTCACAGTCCTATGAAAGTTGTGATATCCACCCAAAACTGGTATAAGGAGGGAGCTGCCAAGTTTCCAAAAAGGGTCGACCTTAGAAACTAGTGATATCACTCAACCAGGTAAAGGGCCGTCAAGGTTAATCCTGTCAGCCAAATTAATCACACTATATAATATTTTTGAAAATAATGTTCTAGTTTTCATTTAACTTTTGAACTATTAGTCAGTGTGGTTAACTTGGCTAATAGGATTAACATTGGCAGACCTTTTTGGACACTCGTGAGGCTTCTCTTATACCAGTTTTGGTTTTGGATGAATTAATTCTTCAAACAGAAATTTAAAGGGCAATTACATTCATTTTGACATGCATGCTTTACTTTGGATCACTTACACAATAACTAAACACAAGAACTGCGGTAATAATACGTTACGTACGTCCGATACAACAATTTAATTATTGCATCACCAAAACACGATACGGAGACCGCCATTGTTTTGCTGGAGCGCGCAGAAATTAATGCCGACAGATGTCACTTTTCGATTTCGACTCACAGCCGATTGAGATAGCTCTATTGGCTGTGAGAGCTCAAGCGTCCGACGGCCTTAGCTGGCCACTACAACTGTGGCCACTACACTAAATTTCTGCGCGTTCCAGCAAAACAATGGCGGTCTCCATGTCGTGTTTTGGTGATGCAATAATTAAATTGTTGTATCGGATGTACGTAACATATTCTTACCGCAATTCTTGTGTTTAGTTATTGTGTAAATGATCCAAAAGTAAAGCATGCATGTCAAAAAGGATGTAATTGCCCTTTAAGGATCACCCACAACCGATTAGAACTTTTAGTCATTTAATATTTTGCATAACTGATATCGAATCGATCGAGCGTTAAATCAATCGATCCCATCAATACATAAAAACACCCAAACCCAAAAAATTCATTACAACCATCAGCAATAAATTGTGTTCAATGTTTTGGTTAAAATACAAGTACTTCAAACGAAAATTCTGATGCATTATCAGGTATGTGGTTCCATGGACTCTTCATAGTAAAGATATTGTCTCACTTTCCATGTTTTCGTTCATAACTTTAAACGAGCTACCAACTTCGGAGCCGACCACTGGAAAGCTGGTGAAAAACCCTTCAAATGCAGTTGCGTAACTAGGATCTTGGGGGCCATTTGACAGATAGAATTGGTGACTTAACCAATTTTTTCCCCAAAAGTTAGTAACATCTTTTGAATTCAAAGCGGATAATAGCAGAAAAAATTTTTTTATGACAATTTACATTATAAACAATTCTTTGACTGCGAATGTACTGTTGTGCACTATACCTTTTGTATATCTTTTGAGGAGTGATTTCACGTAAGCACTTTTTGTTACAGTTATTAGGTTTTGACTCAGGAAGCCGGTTTCGTTCTTTGTGCCCTGCCCCACCTTGAGTGCTCCCTTGACTTTGTCAACCCTATTAACCCAGTATATATGCCATTGTCAAAATGGTGCACTGAAATAGTAAAACTCAAAAACTAAAACATTCAAAAAAAAAAAAAAAAAAAAACGGTTCATATTAAAAAAAATTACCGTATCACTATGAAAACAGCCAAAAACATTTTCAACGCCCCATTATGCCCCAACCCCCCCCCCCCCCCCAAATTAGTTTAGCTTGGTAAGTGTAGAACAGCCTTACTAATCAAGATTAGGCTGCTCCTGTTTGAGAACACGCATTTAATTGGCCCCTTGTACTACAGACGGCTAACACTGCAGACAGTTGGGCCGCTAGTGCGTTTGTTGGACTCTACGCTTGTGCCTGAAAAAGTAGGCAATGTAAAGCCACCAAAAACTCGCACGAACCCAGCAATGGACTTGTTTTAGTTCAGGTGTTGTGTTGAGTAAACCAAGAAGTAAGTTACGTAATCATGTCTACAAACCCGAGTAACGGAGCGAAAGAAGCAGTTTTTACAAAAAAGTGAATAAAAAAAAAAAATAAAATGAGATGAAAACCAAACAAATATGTAAACCCAACAAACATGAAGTCTAAATAATCTTTATAATTAATGTAAGACAATTTTTTTTACTGACAAAATAGCATATTTAAAAAATATACCTAACTAAGGGCAATGAAAAAATTCTCTCGTTTAACAGGACCGCCAGCATGTCAAAAACTCCAGCACTTGACGTCGTCGTTTAAAGCCACTGCGTAAAAATTGTGCCTTAAATAAGCTAACTGTTTGGTTTGCTTCGTGTTCGTGCCATTGTTAAGTTGTGTTAATAATCAGCTGAAACTTGTTCGCTGCATTTAGTGTAAAATTACATAACCAAGAAATGCCAAATACCTGTAAATTTTTGTTACGAACTTTTTTTTTTTTAGATACGTACATGTTTGTTAAAATTTTGATAAAAAATACAAATAAAAGCCGCCGGCTCGCAAGGTAAATTTAGCTGATAATCTCCTGTTAAACAATGGTACTTCTTTATTTGCCCTAACAATTGAAAAATTCTCTGACAAATTTACATGATGTGCTTTATGACATTTCAGCTTTTTTTTAGTAAAAATAAAAATAACAACAGAACTAAATTTAAAAAACATTACTTACGATCCTTCAATTTGATCTGTATGGTACTTGGCCCGAACCAGAAGCCTTGTGATGTTGTGCAATACTTCCATAAATTCCTTTCGGGATACAGGTGGTCCCACCCATATTTTCTTCCCACGCTTGGTTTTGATCAGGCCGTCCATAGGCAGGTGATACCAGTCCCGCTCCACTAACGGCACTTCCTTAGTAGAGTTGTCAGCACCGTGGTGGGTCTTATTGCCGTAAGCAATCTGCATTCCATGCCCCTAAGGCAGAAGTAAGAAGTAAAAAAGGAAGATGAATTGCTGCTATTAAAATGGGGAAGAACCTAACATTTTTTGTTGGTGTAGCCATTTGTTATGTTGGATAGACTTAGTTCAACCTGTCTGAACACTAAACCAACAATTCTTGAAAATTGGAGAGGGCAATGTTCAAGTTAATAAAGAGGGGGAAAAAAAGGACCACAACAAACCTTCTGCGCTGTATTGCCACTTAAACAATGGCTGCTTAACAATGGCATAGGGAAATGTTTGACATAAAAATGTCGAATTCTTTCTTATATAGTTTTTAGTTGTTCTTTTTGCATTAAGAGTGTTTTAAAAAAGCTTTGTAATATACAAGAGCTAATCACCTCATTTGCCTTTAAAAAGCACAGAAGCGACTAGGAGTCGGGGAAACTCTACAGTGGCCTGCTCTGCCATAACGAATGAAAGGAATGGCCCCTGGCCACCAATTTCCCAAATGGCCTCAAGACCTGCCCATCTACCTATAAAAAAGTGTATCCTAATTCCTAATAGTGAAACTAAACAGCAACCATGAAACAAAAACGTAGCTAGCTTTACAGTTAATTTTAACAGAGAATTAAAAATTTCACCAGCATCGTTTTCATGCTAATACTTTCTCTACATATTCCCACTTGTGTGTAGGGAGAGTTCATGAGTCTAGTCTAATACTGATAATTTTTCTCCTTATCGAGTTACATTCTAAACTGAAAAAATACAG
>JAHWFP010236923.1:97393-116545 GCA_023313725.1 Lithobius niger
TATTTTCCTCCGTATGTATGTAATGTTGTCTGCTACGTTCCAGAGTATGAATTTCGCCGTTTTTAAATCAGTTTTAGTAGTACTCTGGGGGCTGCTTCATGGTCCAGGTTTAGCAGTGCAACAGTCAACCTGTTAGAGTGAATGCTTTTGTCTGCTCAATCATCGAGGCGAGGACCCCGAGTCGAGGTGAGGCGCCCTACCATGTAAGGTCCGGCCCAATCTGCTCCCTTTCCCTTCCTCCTTACTACGGCTACATGTGACTTGGGGTCTAGTTTAGACTTGTAACTTCTCAGACTTTTCTCGCCTCATCTCAATAAGTCTTTTGATGAAAGGGGTTAAATGTAACCTCACACAAGGATGGCCTTTCTACAACGAATGGCAAAAAAATCTAAAACTAAAAAATAAGTAACAGAAAACAGAAAGGAATCGGACGCATATAAAAGTGTGGTCATTTATAAAATGAGTGAGTGAGGCTTCTGGCGCAGAAATCACGCAAAATCCAGCTACAAGTCTCAGCAACAATGTTTAAATGTTAGTAAGGCTAGGAAAATGTCTAAATTGGAAGTTTGTTAAAAGTAGTTGGGTTTAAAAATAAAAAAAAAAAAAAAAAGTTAAAACTGAAAAGCTTCATAACAACCCGAAAAATACTTTCCCCAACAACTTTCCATCTTGAATAGGCACATGCAGGGCCCCCACAATTGGGGGGGGGGGACCTACTGTTCCCAGGCCCGGCCACTCAAGGGGCCCGCACGGCCTACAAAAATTGTTTTTCGCAATTGTGAGTTTTGATGACTACGAGTAACATACTTGATTTGTGGGTATTGTGAATATTTTTATACTCCCAACAAACAACAACTCCAATCCTACGGCAACGAGCACGGAGCAGGAGCAGGTACAGTGCAAGCTTTGTCAGCTTGTTAGGCAGGGAAGCCAACAAACGTAAGCAGCCCGGATTAATAAATGAACTAACCCGTTGAGCACAATTGTGGCCGACGAATACTGTAACATAGTGTAACCTTTTTTCCGATTTCAGTCAGGAGAGGGGGCCCGCTGTTGTAGTTAGTCCCAGGCCCCTAACTTGGATGTGGGGGTCCTGGGCACATGCACCAAGGTTTGTACTCGTTTGTAACCTTAAAATCCCAGGACATTTCCAGGATTTTTCAATGTCTGGCCAATGAAAATTCAAGGGTCAGAAATTAGTAATTATGAGAAAAAAAGACAATTAAAAGATACATTTATTAAATATGAAATCATATCAACACTGTGGCAAGATTTGACCGATTTTGTTCCATTAAATGACACTGGTGAATGCACTAACACTGGCATTAGCAATTATTTTTGCTGCTGTTATTTTTTATGTTTAAATATACGTTGCACACCGGTGTCTGACATGGAAAAATGGAAACGTGATTTTCAAGGACTTTTCCAGACCTTAATTTTTTTTTCTAGGGTATTTCCAGTTTTTCAAGGACCCATATAAACCCTGATTCAGGTATGCGCTGGGCTAATAGTTAGTAAAAGGAAGTTTAGAAAGCCAAGTGAAAATAAACAATAAATACTTGTGCGAAATGGTTAAACAATGACTGAATTAATAAACAAAAACGTATCGTTAAAAGTTAACAGTAAGGGTCTAAAAGTCAAAACCTGTAAGGAACACGGACAAGCTTTGACTGTAAGGGTCTAGGTGTCAAATTTGGCCAGTAAGACGCTGCTAAGCATTAGACCCTTACTACCAGTGGCGGAACTACACGTGTTTGGGCCCCCCTGCAAAAAAGTTGTTCGGGCCCCCTCCTTCGTTTGTTAAAATGTATCTTACTGTGGAAGGGCCCCGGTGAAACCAGCTAGGGGGCCTGGGGCAGCTCTGAAAGCTGCCTGGGGGAGCTCTGAAAGCTCCCGCAGCGGGGTCCGGGGTGGAGCCCTGGAAGTTGAAGCATTTTATGCTATTTGAGTGCCTAGTTGGCCCTCCCCCTGCCCTCCTGTGGTACCACCCCTGTAGCCTAAAAAACTTTAAAATTTCAGTTGAAATTGGAATCTGAATACAGGTGAAGCAGGCTGGGATTTTAACTTTGTTAGCATGCTGCAGACGAGCTTCTTATCGTTCTTTTTGTGATAATGGTATTGATAATGATACCAACTTTTTGTTTGTACAACTGGCTGGCCTATTGGATGGGTGAACGTGGTCACCTTCCCCCGAACCAACAGTAGACCAACCAGTCATGAAAACGTTTTTTTTTTTTTAGGGTGTGAGATTGCTTCTTCTGAATTTATTGCGATGATTGCCAAATCACTGCAAGTTTGCGCTCTTTTTTTTTTATTTTGCTGCTTCACTGGTTGTATTTAACCCTTGATGACTGGATCTCGCTGATTTACCCTTATCCACAATAACATCGCGCAAAGAAATGCACAAACAAATGGCGCGCTCTGCCCAGCAAGTTTTGCAAAGTTTTACTTTCGGTATGAAGTAGTTGTTTCCGTAGCAGAGCAGAAGAGCCGTAGAGCCGAAACGAAAAACGGGGAGGGCGGAGGGAAGAATAGGATTCCCCACTATGATAGAACGCGAACAGCGAAACACAACGATCTGTGTCGACGCAAAGCCACGACGACATACAATTTTAGTAAATAGACAGTATCGTGTAAATTCGTGTTTACTAGTTATGTGAACGTAATGCATGCATGATTACAAATGGTTATTCACGCAACTTAGTTCACGTTCACTTCTATGAAATTTTTTTTTCGGTTAAATTTAGCGTTTGTAAACTGGAATTCCTTACTTGCTTTTGGATCGTTCGAATGGAGCGGATGGCCTCAGCCGGGCCGGGCCTCCTTTGTGCCCCCCCCCCCCCCGCATTACGGGTTTTGCGGTATGGTAGTTCCGCCACTGCTTACTACCCGGTTTTTGAGGAACAGCTGTCTGAAATCGTCCTATAAAGACCCATGAGATGATCCAATGATAGTGGGGGTGTGGGTTTCCTACTTTGCTTTAGGTTGACATTTTTTTCCGGTTTCATAACATGGCAGCGATTCCAAGCAAGACAACCTGCTACAAGCGTAAGTGTGTACACCCATTCTGTCTGAGTTACTAAGTCATTAATAAACAGACATAATTCGCTGGAAATAATTTTAAGGAAAATTGGAAATTAGCCAACAGCGAAAATCGTACACTAGAAATAACGTAGTTCAGTAAGCCACCTTTGTGCACTTACGTTTCATCGGAGCGCAACGGAGAGATTAAGGCGCTATGCAAGTGATCTGGGGGCGAACTGGGTGGCCGGTTCGAATCCGGGTCATGCCACTCCTATTTAACGTAAGTGCATAAAGGTGGCATACTGAACTACGTTATTTCTGGTGTATGATTTTCGCTGTTGGCTAATTTCCAATTTTCCTTACTAAGTCATTAACATGATTACCGGGTAGTAAGGGTCTAATGCTTAGCAGCGTCTTACTAGCCAAATTTGACACCTAGACCCTTACAGTCAAAGCTTGTCCGTGTTCCTTACAGGTTTTGACTTTTAGACCCTTACTTTTAACTTTTAACGATACGTTTTTGTTTATTAATCCGTGTTACTTTGAGAATTGTAATAAATAGGTGTGGTGGTGGATAAGGGGTTGGGTATGTGTGACACCTTTATAATTAATTTATTGTTTGTTTTGTTGCGCCGCCTTTAAGCTCGGTAAATAGCTATGGCCTTACTAACCTGGCTAACGCTAATGTTAACAATAGAAACAAATCCTTTTATCTTCAGTCTATGTCTTGCAGCTAGTGTTTGCTAAATGGCATTGTTGCATAATAACAATGTTTAAAACAATGTAAAACAATCAATCTGGTCGTTTAGAGCTCCGTAGCCCCTGAACCACTTGATCAATTAGAAAAGGCCTTATGGAAAGGCACATCTACGGAGCAATACCTGTAAAATGAGCTAAGAACCAGCTTTACAGGACAAATAGTTTGACCTGTAGAGAGGCCAGACGAAAGGTACATCCCCAGAACAAGAACAAGAAGTTGTCTATTTGGCCCCTCTCTGTATATCGGGTTTGGCTGGACTGAATTTCACAATTTTTGGACTGTAGACAGGCCTTGACTAGTCAAGGCTAGATTCCAAATTTGGTTTAAAATTTTTCAATTTTGACGGAGTTATAAGCTCTCAAAGTTGAAAGTTTAACACAGAGATCCTAGGTCGACCCTTACTAACAATGGCTATCGCCAGTGTTAATAATTTCATTTTGTGTAATAAAAATAATGAAAGTAAATCTGACCCAGTTTGTAGAATGCATCCGACAAGCTGGAGACTTTACCATTTAATATTGGTTTGTTTTGGGTCTGAACAGTGTTGTTCTCTCCCCTGGATAAATAATCATTTTTTTTTTATCTACGTCTTTTCCTAACTTCTAGAGACAAGATTTAGCTTGACCAGACTTATCTCGGCCGAATTACTAGTTACACACAATGTAAAGACAATTTGTGCCTTACTTCCCCCCTCCAAAAAAAATCTCATCTTAACGGAATCACTTGTTCAGTACACAGACCGTTTATACCTTATTCCAAAAAAAAAAAAAATCTTATGCCATTTTGACCGAATCACTGGTTATCTGCTTTCCTGAGAAAATTCTTATCGCATCTTGACTGAAGCAATAGTATAACTATGAAGAAAATTCATACCTTATTTCCGAGAAAATTCTTTGGTGCCATCCAGTAGTACAAGTCCATACCAAGCATGTCGTCGTTGGCAATGGTAAAACGTCCTCGGTCTTCAGTTGGACGTACACCTCTCTTTGCAGCCAAGTCAGTTACCACCCAACCCTTAGTGTGGGCAATCTAAAAATGAAAGAATTACATGAATTTTGTAAGGCTCGTAGAACTTGAGCACTCGCAATAATTTGCTGAACTTGAAAACATTTGTAAATGCAACGTTGGACTCTTTTTAAATGTGATTTAGTTTCGATTACTGAACAAAGATAATAAAAAAACTGATAGTTGTGCAAACACAAGTTCCAGTTTGCCAATTGGAAAATCAGCCGGCTGAGACCGACAGGGTTCGTTCTCGCCTATAAGCTTTAAATTCCAGTAATTTTCCATGAATTTTCTAGAACTTCTCAATGAAAATTCAAGGACAAAAAACGAGTAATTACCACGCAATGAGATAATTACAAGACAATGAAAACGAAGTTACACATAAAAACACAAGTATACAACAATAAAACTCTTTCTTTATAAATCACCGACTGAGCATTTGATGCACATATAAATAATCGTTTTACTGCAAATCATGCAATATCCAGCGAACTAGGGGACACTAAGTAGGTCTACAGAGCGTAATAACAATTACAGTTTTATAGTGTCATACATAGGACATCAACAACAGTTAAAATTACTTGTCGCCAGATTGGCTTTCATTTCACTATTTTTACCCTTGTGAGAAACGGTTTTGCTACATTCACTCTTACCTATGTAAATTGCAAATGTTCAAAAATTATTTCACGCATGATGCATGCAAATAGTGACAGGGTATGTCATTGTTCAGAAAAAACTACACTACACCACAACTATGAACCTATCCACTAACATTTTCAGTGGATAAAGGATGGCGTCCACTATCATCTGAAGAGATCGTACAAAATGATGCGTCAGTCACATCACGTCAAGGTTTGTCAGCATTTAAAATGTTGACAAACCTTGACGTGATGTGATCGATGTATTGTTTCGTACTGCCTTTTCTGATGAAGGTGGATGCTGTCATTTATCTTCCAAAAATTTAATTAGACGACTTTAATGTTCATAGTTGTGGTGCAGTGTAGTTTTTTCTGAAAGCAGAAATAAGCTGATGACAGTAAAGCCAATAATGGAAACTACAAAAAAAGCGTCAACTGTAGCTTACTGATTCACTCGCATAAACAAAACTAAAATACAAAAAAAAGAACTGACTTACAGTTTCTGAAACCATGTCGAAACTTTCACACCGGTTACTGAGACCAAAACAAAAACATTCGGTACAGCCATCAGGATTGTATTCATCAAGACTGAAGTGACCAGCTTTGCAACGATCACAGCGTATACCTTCCACATTTTTCTAGAAAATAAAGTAAAATAGATAACACAAGATTAACTCGTTTTAATAAATTTACAAATGTAATCTTTACCATGTAAACTGAATGAAAATTAGCATATACACATCAAAATGTTAGCTAACCATTGACAGAAATGCCACAAAATATTTCATACACAATACAATACCCCTTTATAAAACTACGACTGTAGTTTTATGAGTGCAATAAAATAAGCTGGTCTGAAACAGGTTTTTTAACAAACTTTAACTAGAATGGTACTTACAAAAAAAAAACTGGACTTACCATGGCAAAACCTAAGCATGTTATGTTTGGTGGGCACTAGATGGCAACACTGTACGTGTAACGATCGCATGCTAACCTAACGCTTGTACTGTACTTGACGATGTCATTGGCGTGAATACCCTTACAGTGTGAGAGCCGAGATAGCCGACTTTGTAGCTCCATGGCAGATAGGGCTTGTAATCCGCTGCAGCGGAGGCAAACAGCCAGAGTGACCAGGAATACAGTCTTGTAGTGAGGTGGCTAAGGTGTGCGGAGGCCAAAAGTTCAGAAGGAGGAGTCATCAGGGCTGTCAGGACAATGGAAAGGCACGAGTCGGGAAACCTCTCGGCGATACATGGGCGATCCGGTTGGAACGAGAGGATTTAGGGAAGAGATCTTATGGTCTGTGAGGCGAGCGATGTATCCGGCGGCTTGAAAGACAGCATGTAATGCCGACCTATAGACCAGGATGGTGGATCCCCGTAAACCTTCGTGAACGAAGGAGGATGGGAAACGGAGGGGATTGTGGAAGGGCAGACTGGTGTGCAATACAGCAATGAAACCATCATGTCCAGTGGTTGTTATAAACCCTTTCTTCGGTGGAGGACCGCACGGCCCCGGAGGCAAAGCGAGAGGCTTCGCCTTGAATAGTGCCCGTGGGATTGGAGTCGGATGATAGGAACCACCCGTGAAGTCGCACCGAAGTTACATCTGGACGGTAGGATCGTCCTTGGTCCCTAGAGGGGAGGACCCATAAGAGGGCGGCCGTCCCGGAGGATTGGTGGAAGGACTGGGTGAACCCGGACAGGGCGAAGAGGACCTTTATGGGAGGAACGGATGAGGCCGCTGTATGAGTCCCTTGTGGAGGAGCGGGGATCGGTAGGTAGCAAATGCTGAGGCGGAGGACGTCGACCAACCGTCGGATAGTAGTGTGTAAAACAGGAATGTGGGAGTTCCCAGCCAGAGCATCCGTGATGATTGACCTAGGAGAAAGGAACCGAAAGAGGCTGTGCAAGAGGATTTACGGATGGCGGTGGCGCGGAGGGAAGCAAGGAAGATGAGCAGCTAGTCAGTACAGGTGGTAGTTGCAAAGGTCTTCGTACAGCGTTGTTGGTTGTAATGCGGATGTTCGCCCTGGATAGCTTGTTGGAAGGAAAGGTCATGTTCCACGTTTATACCAGCCGAATGGCGGGGATTGGATGAGGACGAAGGAGGTCTAATAGGTTAAGGATCGTGGAACTGCAGGCCCAGAGGGAGCAATTCACTCCCCCCCCCCCTTTTTCCCGAGCAAGGGATCAAGGGGTAGGATGATTCAGAGAGCGGAGGGCGGTGGCGGATCAAGCGCAATGGATGCAGACACATATAGGGGATAAGGCCAATCGCCGAGATTACGTCGGGGAAGTTAGACCGATCTGCACTTGCGGGGAGGATGGTTGAGTGTTACTGGAAGGGAAAACCACAAGGAGAGACCCATGGTCGTTGAAAGACCGGAGGCGGCTGCGAAAGGGAAGGATGTTCGATGGGAAGGCGGCTTGTCCGCCGAGCAAGAGGTGTGTGAAGGGATGCACACGACGAGAGCAACCCTGCTGTGGAGGATGCGTGCGGATGGAGCAGGTGGTAGGATCGTTGTCTGGAGGATTGCCTGGTGGAGGTATCGGCAGGATAGTGGCTGAGCACATCACCCAGAAGAAGGTGTGAGGGGAAGCATATTGAAGAATGACGAAGGCGGAGGGCCGATGGGAGGCCCAAGGAAACAGTCTTGCCTCAAAGGGACGGAGGAGTCCATATGGGATGAATGAGAAGTCCTTGTAGGCCCAATGTGAGCGGGATCATGATGAACTGAGGCGGAGGACTCGATGTCGAAGGCGGAGGTGTAATGATCCGTGAAACAGAGGTGGAGCAGAGGAAAGGGACGTATTCAGTTGAGCTGGAAAAAACGGCTCTACAATCAGAGTGGTGGGTGGAAGACTCGCCAATGGGAGCGATGTGGCAAACCCAAAGTAGGGTAGAAGGGAGCCATCCTGTCTTGGTCCAAGGGAGGTAAGGCGAGTTCGACCTGGATCAACGGATGACGGGATCCTCTTGCAGAAATGGCGGTGAGTGAGGAGTTGTCTATCCGGGCGTCCCTGTATCCCGTCCGCAGAGACGGAGGGATGCAGGAAGAGAGAACACACATTAGGTAGCGGACGGTGTTGACGGAGGGAAGTCAGCTACGGGATGCGGACTGGGGACCTCTTGCACCGCAGGTGTTGACACTACCGTTGCGCTATAGGCTAGCAGGCAGGAATGAGGGCAGCTGTTATCCTGGGCAAGACGACATAGGACGGCAAGGAAAGCCCCCTAGGATGTGGGGGCTCAGAAGGGAGACTTGGTTGAGTCGGAAGGGTTATAAAGAACTCGGAGCATTGCTGCAGGAGGAGGCCAAATTGGGATTGGGGGATGCCAAGTTTACTTTCCTTTTTTTTTCCATATATCCGCTACGGAGGATAGTCTTGTAGAGAAAGGTAAAGGAGGGAGGCATCCGCCCATGGAGTGGAAGGAACCGTAATGGAAGTGAGGACCCAACAGTAGCCCCTGAGGCGGAGGCTGGAGAGAGGATGCTGCGGAGGTTGAGGCGGGACGATGTCATTGCCTAATCAAAGCCTTGAAGCATATCTGCTACTGAGGATAGACCTGAGGAGAGAGGCAGCGGAGGGTAGCGCTTGCCCGTGGTAATCAAAGTGAGGGTATGATGGCAGCTTCGAATCGGAGGCTGGGGCAAAGCCTTGAAGCGGAGGGCAAGGCAGGATGAACGACCGCCTGTCCAGAGGGAAGGTGCGGAGGTGGGGAGGTGGCGTGGCAGTTGCTCCGTGAAGGAGGGATAACGGTGGTAAACCTTGTGAAAGCGGATGAGTTCTATCCTCAACCGAAGGAGCAATTAGTGCAGAACAATGGAGGGGCCAAAGGAATCCTGTTGAAGAGAAGAGGGAGGCGTATGTCCGCTTGGGCAAGAAAGGAAAACATCATCATGGGAGGATGGCTAAACGGTCGTCCGAGGGCCGGAGGTTCAGGACCTGGGACGGAAGTTACATCCAGAAAACCGCTGTAAGACAGCGGAAGATAGGATAACTCCAAGAAGAGGAAACAGTATAAGCTGAAAGAAGGTCTGTGCAATAGAATGCGCGGATGTAGACATCGCGGAGGGACATTATCCCCCTGTCACAGAAACCAGCAGGTAGTGAAAGGGTCCATCCCAAGGGTGCTGCGCCGAAGCAGTGCGCAGTGAGGAGGCGAACCGAAGACGAGGCATGTAGGTAACCGAGATGATCCGCCCACCGCCCAGTCGCAATGAGGTCGAGACCCGCCGCAGTCAGAGGGATGGCAGTGAGCGGATGCGGATGGCGAAGGGCGGAGGACAGAGGCGGAGAATAGGAAAATCCGAAATGCAGACGGCGCAATAGGATGTGCAGACGGATGAGATATAGCACTTTGTCTAATGAAAATAGCAGTTAAATGCTGTAGGGAGGAGAGGTGAAGACCGACAGAAGGCAACGAAGAAGTCCATCCCAAGAAACGCGGCGCGGAAGCAGCTCCTGGCCAGGGGTACTGAGGACGAGGATCGGCGCTAGGCTGCACGGATGCACCCATCGGCCGCATGCAACGCAGACGCGAGTTTGTCGGCCAAAACAAGGAACGATCGTTCCGAGGGATGGCAGCATGCGGAGGATCCAGATAAGCAGCCGGGACTTGGAGAGGCCGGATAGTGCGAAAAGGGGGAAGGGATATCCCCTTGCGTCCCTTTGCTCGTGGCTATCACGGAGCGGAGGTAATTATGCAGTCGAGCGTAATGCCCCCCAGTGCGAGCGAGCTCAGAGGATAAGGATTGAAGGTCCGACGCCGGTGGCGGCTGGCCGCATGGGATAGGGGATGTGGCGGCCGTGTTGCACTGCTGAGGGAAGGATTCCGAGAGAAGCGGATGAAGAGGTTCTAACCTGTCCTGTTCAGTAAAGACCTCGAGGATCCCAACGTTCGCGCTAGGCGAAGGAACAAGAGCGGCGGATGAACGAGGAAGGGGGGATTCCCTTAGCGTCCCCTTTGCTCGTGGCATCCTCCAGGCGGTTGCGGATACAGATACGGATAGCTAGTGCTGGAGCGGACGGTAAGCACAGCGTTAATTCCGGAAGTGAACAGCGTGGCGGCTAGAGAAGAAAAGGTGAGCTCTGCCGCTCCGCCTCAATTTATATACGATGGAGGCTGCGCAGTACAGATGCGTGGTAGCTAGCGGACCGGAAGAACTTGTTTTATCTCTAGTTGAAACAGCATTGAGAGAAGGAGAATGCTAATAATTGGGTAATGTATTTTTCACGGCAAGTAGAAAATGGGATTATTCAATGTAAACGTTGTATATGTTGCAATAGATTGGGAGTACGACTCCCAAGAGTAGTTTTTGATTTTGAAGGGGGGAGCTGTTATGTTAGGTTATAAGGGCACTAGATGGCGACGCTGTACGTGCAACGATCACATGCTAACTTAACGCTAGAATTGTACTTGCATGACGACATTGACATGCATGCAGTGCGAGAGGCAAGATGGCAGACTATGTACCTGCTTTGCATTTTATGCTAAGGAATAAAAGACACAGAAACTCACGAATGGAGTAGATTCGAGCAGTAGAATGGAGTAGATTAATAATTAGAGTGGGCTGTGGACAAAGCTCAACAAGCATAACCATATTTTACTTTTCACTACTTGTACTGGTTAAATTTAACCTAACTACGAAACTTGCTCAGGACAATTTAGCGAACCTTGAGCTACAACCAAGTTTTTCTAGCAACTTATAAATGCCTACATTACGTAGGAGGTGGGGTTATCCATGTTCAATTCACTTCAAATTCCATCCCTTGTAACAAAGTCGTCTGGACTCTGTTCTACAGTCAGTGGAGGACTGCGGAGAATTCCAAATTTTCACTTTAAGAGAAGTTAGAAAGGCATGCAGTAACTTCGGACTGGGAAAGGCTTATGGTTCTGAAGGCTTTAAACGCGAGCACATTTGTTATGCTTGGGATGGGATCCACGATTTACTGGCCACAGGCTTTAACACTTGTGTGCTGCACTCTTGGCTTCCCAAGGTTGTTATGGACGTTGTGATCTTACCTGTTTTTAAGAATCGGACAGGCAACCTAATGGACAGCAACAACTATCGTCCGATTGCCCTGGCAAGCATCCTTTCCTTAGTGCTGGAGAACTACATGATTGCCAGGCTGAGGCAGTCCATGGAGACGTCACACCACCAGTCTGGCTTCAAGCCGAAGCACAGCACTGAGCAGGTAATTCATGTGCTTAAAGAAACTGTACGACACTATCGCTCTCAGAATAGCCCAGTGTATGTGTGCCTTCTTGATGCGAGTAAGGCGTATGATCGTGTTAATTGGTGGGTGCTGTTCGCCAAGCTACAGGGAAGAGGGATACCAAACTGTGCAATCCGGATGCTTGCCAATTGGTACGCTTCACAAGAAATGTCTGTACAGTGGAATGGCAGTATATCTTCGACTTTCCATGTAAGTAATGGTGTTAGACAAGGTGGTATCCTCTCCCCTGCCTTGTTTGGAGTTTACATGGAGACTATCAGTCAAGCTCTGGCGGGGAAAAGCATTGGCTGTCATGTTGGCGGAACCTGCATCAACAACATTTGTTACGCCATTCTTGCCATTCTTTGTCCTTCTGCTAAGGCTCTGCAAGCATTACTTGGCATCTGTGAACAGGTTTCAACCCAGGTTGAGTTGCTCTTCAACCATAATAAATCTGTGTGCCTCGTTGTCAAGCCAAAAGGAAGTAGGTGGAAAAATGTCACCTCGCCTAAAGTCTTCCCAAGTCTTCGACTGTGGCGCTCTGTGTGTGTTACTGGCAATAGCGTGAAAGCTAAGTTTGGGACCTGTAGTGGGTTTGTTAAGAACCGGCTGCTTTGGGCTCATTGTACCAATTTGTACACATGCTGTCTTTGGACTGACTACAATAAAGCCACGATGGACAAGTTAAGAGTATGCTACAACAATGCTACTCGGAGACTTCACGGAAGACCACCATGGTATTGTGCTAGCCAGATTATGGCGAAAAACAATCTTCCGTCCTTTGCTGCCCTTAGGCGGAATCTCGTCTGGGGTTTCCGATTACGGATCCTGGCATCGCCCAACTTACTTGTTTAGGCTGTGACCCACTTCGCGCACCAGCGGGCACACACTGTCGACGTGTGGCACAATGTCTTGTTGGGAAATTAGGATTTGGCTGAATGTGGTTTTTATTGTGTTCCTGCCGTTTTTGTTTTTCTTTTCATGTAACTTGTAATGTGTCACCCAGTACTCCTGTCCCACCCCTGTAAGGTGCACTGTGGGCCTACATCTGGCCTGAGTTAAATAAATAAATAAATAAAAGTTTCGCTTCCCAGCTGTAGACCAGTTGATCTGTAATAATGATAATAATTTATTTCACCATTTTGACTAGTAGGACTTCGGAAGGGCGGTGAGCCACTAACACCGAGCCTAAAAAGAGACAGATGAAACGCAACTAGGTCAGTGGGCACGTTAAGAAGGGCAGAAGATTTTCAGCGCGGAACTGTTTTCGAAATCCCTGCACCGTGGGTTGGTGTACGGTAAGTGGGCTAAGGGTGTTCCAGACATGGACCACGCGGACCGAGCAGAAATGTTTACAACAATCCAGGTGGGATCCCTGAGCAACCTCCTTTCAGTTATGTCCTCTACTTTGTGGTTTACCTATAACCACATCAAACAGAGGGGGAAAGACGACCATGAGTCCCTGAAGAATCCTGTATGTAAGAATTAAGGGACCAAACTGAGGTTGTGCACTCCAAAAGTGGTCTGACGAAAACTTTAAAGGCTCAAACCTTTGTGTATACATTACCCGAAGTGAAACATCTGTTTACAACAGCTGAGCATTGAAATGACACAGCACTAACTTTTCGGCAGTGAAGTGAAGTGCAAACCATATCCCCAAGTCACGAACGTGGTTGGACGCTGAGAGCAGTTTGGTCAAATTGTAGCGGTAGGTCCCATTTTTAGGGCCCACATGAAAGGAAAAACATTTACCAACGGAGAGTGGTAACTGTCAAGTTACAGACCATTTGGCCACATTATCAATTTCAAGTGCAAGGTCAGTCGATCCCAAAGCAGGAAGATTTTAAGTGCCAATTTTTAAGTCGTAGGCAAATTTAAACCCAAAGATATTATCAGTGTTAAGTTTCAAATCATTTAGATAAACCAAGCACTATTCAATTGCTCCAAAATCTAGCCACGGTAGCGACCAGAGTACTCGCGATCAAAACGTTGGTGTGCCATCTGTCGCATCTGGCCACAAGTATAGTGGCAGCTCTTGTCTCCAACTACGTCCGGGGAAATCCAAGACGGTGGCGACGTGTGCTTACGGCGACTACTCACGTTATTGGATGCGCTAGTCACGTGGCTCAACATCACTTCCGCTGTTGTCGGCAGTTGCTCTCGTGGCGAATTTGAGAAACTAGGAGTATTCTGGCGAGATGTTGGGTCGCGGTGCTTGCGCGGCAAGTATAGCGAGTGAGTTATCCCGTAACGAAGTGTTGTTATTAATCCAAGGATAAACCACAAATAGTAGAGGGCCCAAAACAGAACTCTGAGGGAAGCCACATGGCATAGGAACACTGGAAGAAAGAGTATTTGCAACAGCTACCTCTCGAGTCCGATTAACAAGAAATGCGTAGTCCAGTTAGCCAAATTTCCTACAATGCCACAAGACGCGATCTTAACCAGAAGTTATCGATGGACGACGGATTCGAACGCATTCCTAAAGTCACAATAACCCTATCTGAAGGAATACCAAGATCGAAAGCACTAGTCAGTCAATCCATGACGATCAACAGTTATAGAGTGGCTGACCTACCGGGGAGGAAGCCAAACTGATCATGGTTTGTAATAGAATGTTTCTCAAAAAAGCACAGAATAACATCCCTAATGATCCATAATTTTACACAGAACAGAAGTGAGAGCTATCGAGCGGTAATCTGCAGATACTGACAGTATCGTGTTTTTGAAAGTGAGCGTAATGAGCAATCTCCGAGATCGAAATCTGTAGGGTCGGATGGTGAACCATTCTTAAAAACTCGTACAATACGCATAGATTTCCATACCGTAGGGATAGTTCCCAGCTCATACTAAAGAGAAAAGAGCATGAATAGAGGGATAATGGGACATCACAAGATTCACATTTTATCAAAGCAATGTTAAAAGGGGGCACCTACCCTAAACTGAGGCCTAATTTTGGAAAATTTTTTCTTTTAGAGTAATTGCCCTAAGGTCATAGCCTTAAAGTGTGTTGAAATAAGAGTCTAGGGCATATTTTTAATTTTCAATTAGTTTATTTTTGTGGGAGTACTGTACCGGTACATTTTTGGTAGATTTTATTACACTTTTGTACTGCTACTTTGATAACGTCTGCAAAAATTATTGCACATGAACAAGACTGGGCTCTAAATCATCGGTATACATAGGGCTATCATGTGAACCAAAATAATTTTGTTACCACAATTTTTTATATTTTATTGGATATTTTATTTTAAGCACAATTATATTATAAAATTATAGCGCCGTAATTTTGGGATTTTTTTAAAACTACACCGGAAGTGTGCAGAAGTATTATTTTGGTTCACTTTTTAGTCACCACACCTGGGAACTTGTGTAAAAAATTTCAAGTTGTTATCTCAATTCTAAGTAAAGTTATGATGTTTTTAGTGATTGACCGCTAGTGATTTCACTTTCCGAGAAAATCAAGTTTGAACATGAAACTTAAAACATTATGTAAAGCTAAACAAATCCAAAAAATATTTTTTTAGCCAAAAAAGTGTTGTACCATGCAGAATACATGTTACTGCACCAAACTAACCTACAAAAAAAAGTTTTTTGGGAATTATTTTTAGGGTAGATGCCCCCTTTTAAGAGGCATTAATTTTCTAGCCATTGCGAGAACTGATGTGGCGCCAGGAGGATAAACACGCAATTTCTACCTCAGTCGTCCTTAACCTTAAAAGCGAACTCCTTCTCCGTTTCAAGGTCGATTCAACGATGTTGCACGCAGAGTTACTGCATGCATAACTAATTGTAGCTCGAGTGATATTTTTTACAACTATTTATTCGGTTAAGAACCATACAGCTTATTTTAAAAGTAGGTTATCCATAAAAGTACTTACTACCAAACATTCCACAATTGGCTGCGTTAGGTCGCTACCCAGAACTAGGGAACATTGTGTAGTATTATCACAGACACTTCTTCTTCGAACCCTTCTTTATGATTAGTGTTGCCATCAAGACGAGATCTGATAAAGTATCGTCTCACCCTTGAATTTTAAATTCTCATCTCCTTTCGGTCTCTACTGAGAAAATCTTGTTGCATCTCGTCTCAACTCTTTGTTGCTCGATTTTCTCGATTCTCGACTTTTTTCCCCTTGCAATTCTGCTGTGAAAGATGACGTTTCGTATCTGACTTTAGCGATTTGGAAGCACAAACAAATTAAACTCAAAACCTGTTACATGTTTATTTTGTTTGAACTTGTGGAGTTAATGCAAAATAGCATTAAAGTTACAGAAAAGTTACAGAAAATTTCTCAAGTAAATGCTTCAGTTTGGTATTGGGGATGACATTAATAGCTTTTGATTCATCCATTTAGACATACTAGTGAAGTGGTACAGTAAAACAAAGATTTTAATTTGTATTAAATAGAAAAAAAATGTAAGTACCCTACATATGTCACGTAAGTAAGATAATACCTTAGCCAAAACCGTGAAATAAAAGATGACATGAAGTTGAGATATTTCACATTTTTTTCTCGTCTCATCTTAATCTCACCTTCAAACATCTCAACCTTGACTCGATTTCAAACTGACTGTCTCAACAAAGACGAGGGTCAAGTCAAGACTTTCGTATCTCGACGGCACTTTTTGACAGAAGGTGAAGAGCGCATAAGAATGAATTAAGCCTTCATACTTTAAACTGAAAAGAACGTCCCACCCTGTGTGAATGTCTTTTACAGAAACACATCTTTCTTACCGCATAAAAATAGGTACTTAATAGTATCTTTTACAGTTTTTCATCAAAAGTTTAGATAAAGTAAGCCCGTTTTTCAAAATATTGGAATAAGAGCCATAAGACTCACAAGGTTGATCTATTAACACTTTCACTACTTTTTTTATGATAATTAGGTCGGTCGTGGGATTCCAGCTGGAATTCTCTTGGTTTGGAAACGAGGACGCTGACCATTGTGCTGTTGTAGCTTGCTTTGCTCGGGGTCGCCGGGCCCCCCTCAAAAAAGCTTGCGACGCGCATGGGGAATTACTTTTAGGCCCGTCTAGTTTACATCCTTTTTCAAGGACGCCAATAGCAAAAGGGTTAAGTTGTTAACCCTTTCACTAGTGAGTTCGAGTCGGCATTCTCTTGGTTTGGAGACGAGTAGTTTATGTCTTTTTTCAAGGACGCCATTGGCGAAAGGGTTAATTTGAATAACGTTACGCATGTGTTTTATGTCTACTACATTTTTTTTTCTTGGATTGGTCAAATGGTTTTTCTTTAAAACTGTTACAAACTTATTAATTTTATTAATTAACAACCTTAAATCCACAGAGTATAAACTGAATGGAATGCTTGAAATGAATTGGATAATTTACTTGAAAGCAATCGTGGGTAGGCAGATACAAACATAGGGTGAGAATTATTCCTTTGCACTGCGCATCACTACAAAGTGACTCGAATCTTTCCCATGACTTTCTTAGAATGCCATTTCTGCTGTCCAGCATATTTCAGCATATTTTCTGTGGGAGAATAGGCTCTAGCTCCTTCCATTCTTTCCACTTTTTAACTCCCTCACCCACTGGCTAGTCTTAAGCTCCTAACTTTACTGTTTTATCTAGTGTGTGTCTAGATATAAGTGTTTTTAAATGTTAACATTGTTCCTTTGCAACAATCATTCTAGAATTGTCTTTTTACTGAAAAGAGGTTGACGTAACAATCGATGGGCTCAGGCCCTCTCACTGCTTTGTCCCTGCATTGTCTTTCACTCCTTTGTTTTGTTAATTTTTTGCGTCTATTTGCGTGTATCTATTGCGTCACGTTGCTTTTATTTTTTCTTTAAACTGCTAACTCACCCGGGGAGGACGTTGGTTAAAGCGTCAAGCCTGCTAAAAGAAAATGGTGATGAACGGCCATCTTTGTTAGGGTTGGAACACCACCTTTTTAACTTTAGTGAAGCATTGAACCTCCCGTATCAGCTATGAGGAATGGTTTCATGTTTACGACTGGGTAGACTCATGTTTCCACTATGGAGTAGATGTCTTTACATCGTTGACTGAACGAAAGATTTTTCCCGGTTACGACAGAGCAATTATGAATGGTGATTTACGTAATTCCTTTCCACGTGAGGCAGTTTAATTCCAATAGGCCGATGAGAATTAGAAACTGGTTGACTAAAAAAGAATGTGGCATAATAGCTAAGGCTAACTTCTCTGTGTCCCCCAATTGCTTTTATTATGCAAATGAAAATCAAACTCTTATGGACCTCTACAAACTGAGCGTTGATTTAAGACTAACATCTCAGCAGCTGATTCCACAAATTAGGATCTCTATGGTTTTTAGATCTAGCACAGGTTAGTATTAAGCACATTTAATTAAAACGGCCCAATGGATCGTAACTTGGCACACTCTGCTAACCTCAGTCGATTTATTAACCACGAAGCTCATATACCGCTCGACCGATAGCTTAACTATCTACATTATTACAGAGATCACGAGATCAAGCTTCACTCTGTATCAGGCACCATCTGCCTGACTTTTTCAAGAACTAAAAAAGAAGAAAAACTTACTTTGCAAACACAATCGCCTTCACAATCTGTGCTGACGGTGCCAGCAAAGTCACATGGACATGGTTCACAATAAGGATAACGTCGATAACCTCGAGCGCACCGATCACAAAGGGAGCCAGAGAAACCTTCCCTGCAAATGCAGTCACCCGGATTCTAGAATGAAAATCAAGAATGTTACTAATTAAAAACAAAATGTATGACATAAGTACAAAAAAAAAAAATGTGGCAACTTGTCCCGCCTATTTCATGATCCACTTTCAACATATTGCTCATTGAAGAAATCAATTCTACAGATCGCTACAACTCCTGCCATCATTAATAGGTATACCACTACTGTATCCATTAAACCTATTCGTGGCATATCACGGCCTGATCATTACTGAAATAACAGTATCACACTAATAACTGCACATAGTATTTGTAGTATAATACTGCAAAATATATTTTACAGTAAAGTTTTCTACTAATGCATTTAAAAAAAAAGAGCAATAAAACTTTTGATGAAATACATTTCTTTCTAGTAGGTTGTTGTAATACAGTCAACAGAGCACATACTCACAAAGCATTCTTCAGCCTACTATTCGAGATTCGACACGAATGAAAAAAAACCCGCATGCCCATAAAAGGAAATGACTTTAATTTTTGGCCAATTCAAACCGCTTGCATTTCAAATAGTTGCCTTCGTGAGATAACCCCTGTGCTAGCTGGCGCTACGTCTCCTCACCACCCAAGCCTCTACCAATCTTACTTACCACGTGGTAATTTAAAATACCCATAAATAAATTTTGCCGACACCACTCCATTCACACCATTTGGATTTTCCTATTCCAACCACCCCGAGTAAAGGCCACAATTGGAAGGGGGGGGGGGATAGAGTCTGGTGTCCTCCAAACAGTACAGTCAACATAAAAAAGAAGACAGAATTATCAAATAAAGGTGGGCTACCGCCTAAAAAAAA